>JAGFMF010011577.1:1957675-1992385 GCA_019455555.1 Galemys pyrenaicus | reverse complement strand
CATATCAAAAAAAGTAGCAACAACAAATGTTGGCGAGGATGTGGAAAAAAAGGAACTCTCTTACACTGCTGGTGGGAATGCAAGCTGGTCCAACCATTACAGAAAGCAGTATGCCGGTTCCTCAAACTACCAAGAATGGAACTTCCATATGATACAGCAATCCCACTCCTAGGAATATACCCAAAAGACACAAAAACACTGAGTCAAAAGAATACCTGCACCCCTATGTTTACGGCAGCACTCTTTACAATAGGTAAGACCTGGAAACAACCTAAAGGCCCAAAAACAGATGAGTGGATCGGGAAGCTGTGGTACATATACACGATGGAATACTACTCAGCAATCAAAATGAAAAAACTATATACATTCATAGGAACATGGATGGAACTGGAAGGGATTATGCTCAGTGAAGTAAGTCAGAAGGCAAAAGAAAAATACCAGATGGTTCCTCCCCTAGGAGGAATATAAGGGAACCAAATAAAGATCAAGGAAAGGAACAATAATAATAATACCAATAAAGACACAACAAAAACCAAAAGTGAAAAGACAAGGACAAATTGGGGACACTTGGTGGGGAGGAAAGAGCGGAAGGGTTGAGGGCAGACGGGAGTATGGGGGACTGAGGTGATGGTGCACTGGTGTTATGGTGATGTAGAATACATGGGGATTACAATTGATGTCAAATATATGTAAATTAAATAAATAATAACAAAAATACTGTCAAAAAATAAAAAAATTAAATTGTCATATTTTTACAAAGCATGTTCTATGCAACTTGTATTTTAGAGAACTTAAGTCATAATTACTAGTATAACAATATATGTAATTGTAACTATGATGATACAACAGAAAAATTGCTTAATCTAGGGATAGTAGAGAAAGAAGTATCATCAATATGTTCTCTGGTGGCAATCAGACTAGAATAAGCTTTGTTCTTATATAATCCATCAGTCAGTTTTACCTGACAGCCCCTATAATTAAGTAAGGGGATTAGCAACATTAAATGTTTTGATTATACCGATAAATTTCAATGCAGACAAGACATGCAAGCTATAGTGAAGCAACAGACAATGTGATGAAGTATTTGGCAGCTGCACATTTTTAAAATCATCACAATGAGGAATCTGGATCATTCAGACCTGGAGTTTTTCAGCCTGAACAGTCCATGCTGGCTGGCATTAGTCAAGACAACTAAATATATTTAATTTATTTATTTATTTATTTTTAAAGATTTATTTATTCATATAAGAACTTGGGTACAGAATAGAAATGCAGGGGCTGAGAGGATCCACCAGAGACAGAGTGGAAGCAGAACAGGCAGATGGAATGAAATACACTGCTGAGGGGAGCAACGGGCGAGGCAGGCGAGGTCTACCGCACCAAGTGGGTCACCTCTCTGGCTGGCGGCAGGGATCGAACTCTTGCTACAGTGGCTGCGTTTTGCTTCATAGTGCGTTTCTTAACCCACTGTGCCACCAGAGGAGGGCTCAAGACAACTAAATATATTTTAAATGCACCTTACAATTTACCTATCTGTTGGAATGTGGGACTGAATGATTCATTAGTTTTTACCTACTAGAAATATCATGATTCTCTTAATAATAAACTCACTTGATTTTTATTGCTCAATTACTATTTGCCTAATTCTGCTGGAGTTACTCTGATGCAAACAGAAACAACACAAAACAAACAAATAACTCTTAAAAGAAATTTCTTCTGCTCTTAATATCCTTTAAGAAACTTTAAAAGCCAGAGAAAAATAACTTTCCTGGAGAAAATAAAATGATTATTTTTTGAGAAATAATCTGGAGAAAAACCTGGATTTTGAAGAAAATGATTAAGTTCTCTAATTTGTTTAATTTTTTTTTCCAGATTATACTGGACTTTGTTTGAACTATGTAAACAAATTAAAGCCCAAAGACCAACCCTTTGCAGTGCTTATTTTGAAACTGGCAATTGGCACTTAAAAAGTATTTGTTGAACTGATGTTGAATGCCCAAGTATTTATTATGATTGTGTTTGAAATTTTAATTTCCTAAAATAACATTAAGATTCTATAGTTCAGATGCAGAAACAACAAAAAATCTGATAGATTTTATTTGCACTGGTTAACAAGGTTTCATACTGTCTGCAGACTGGCCTCATCAAACTTCTCGAACTCAATGTCCATTCCAACCCTCTATGCCTTCTCAGAGTAAGAATCTAGGTCTGAGATCGTTACTTTGCCATCTCAACTACTTTGACACATATTGTTCACCAATCCTGAAATGTCCTGTCCCAAAGAGTGTAACTTGATCATTGTTATTTATCATCATTTCATTCTTCCCTGCTGAATTAGATGTTGAGAATGAGAAGTGTTGCTTTTTCTGGTTTAACTGATTCATCATTTATTCACTCAATAGTTATGGTTTCAGTATAATACAATAGAAGGTAAAACTTGATCTGGTTTTTAGTATAGTGGAGCCTATAACTTAAAATAGAGGTATTCATCAAATAATCATAACTGCATAATTACAAACAAATGATTACAAAAAGAGCCCTCATCCAAAGAAAGGGTAGATGCTATTAAAAGTCTTTCACTTTGTAAGGGAAGATTGTGGAAATGTAAGTCAGGTAAAGACTATCCTAACTGAAATTTTGATGAGAAGTTGTTAATTAAAAAAAAACTGATATAACAACTGTTCTTTTTTGGTTAGTGATTTATTTTGGATAAGAGGATAGAAAGAAATGCAGAGGTGATTTCTTTTTTTTTTTTTTTCCCCAGTGACCCACGTCTCTTGCTTTTTGGCTTCCTTTAATCTCTAAAACAAAAAATTCCCAGGTGAATTTATTTTCTGCTTTCCATCACTTCACTGTCCTCTCTGAATCTCTTGATTCCCTCTTTTACCTATAAGGACCCATGTAATCATAGTGTGTCTACACAGATTCTGGAATAGTATCTCTACCTCAAGATCCTTAACTTCATCACACCTTCCAAGTCCCATTTACTATGTTAGGCAGTATTATTCACATGTTCACAGCATTAGAAGAAGGGTATCTTTGGAGAGGAGGAGAGTGGTGTCTCTATGCCTATGTTTTACCTTCTTAGAATGGGAGTCTGAGGTGGGCCTACAAGGCAAGTGCTAAAGGAAGACCATTTCCGAATGTAATTTCTAACACTCCAAGACTATTTATTGGTAGTTGTAGAAATTAGTCATACAAACCCTTGATTGAGTTTATTTTTCATGAAGCCATTCAAATAAACACATTTTATGTTATAAATCAGAAATGGGCCATAGCTCTCACTTCACATTACATTGTGCTAAGAAAATTAAGTTTTCAAACAATTTATTTTTCCAGATTATACTGGACTTCACTTGAACTATGAAAACAAATCAGTGTTCACATGAAATCACCTGTTCACATATCTTGTTGTCCTGAATTCCACAAAGCTCTTAATAGCACTTGATAATGTCAATTAGAGGCTAACGAGTCACCTAAAATTTCCCCAACCCCCCAAGCCAGTCATTCATATTGTTTTAAACTACTTTTTCCACTTTGTATATTTATTATGATATTCCTTTATCCTCCAGGACTGCAATTCTCTCAACACATTTTACATTAAAGTGTTTGACAGGTCAAAACAAACCCAATAAGTCGGACTGCATCTCAACAGAGGTACAGCTACATTTAAGCTTTCCTAAATAAATCAATCTGATTTTTTCCTATTTTTTCCTCTACCTGCTGATTGGTTTTCCTGGACTACTGCTAGTTTGTATGTTTCCAATCTTGATTATATTCTAATTTATGGATTACCAACCTAATACTGTTCTTGCAAACTTAGGCATAACTACTTGATTAATATTCACTTTCATAGTAAATAATTACTCCAATGGCAGACTCTCTATAAATTATTCTAGTTACTGCTCCTTTAGAACTTGCTGAGATACAGATCACTTATGCCAAGTTCTAAATCCTCAAAATTCAAAGCAGATTTCCAAAACTATTTGGATTGAACAGTATAGATTCTTCAACTAAACTGTCTTCCATGAAAAGACTTTAAGATCAGAGACCGCAGGCTTTCTCACCCAACCTCTATTTGCTTATATTAACTATTAAAGAATGGGTTTCCCACATATTTTTTCTCTACTGTGTCTTTATGCAATAATGTTAATCATCAGGATAAACAATTTTAAATGAGATTACAACTAAAAATTGCAATGGCTAAACAAATTCTCCATGATCATGGGAATGACTCAATTAAAGCAAATTGCAGTTAAATGCAAGGCAGCAATAAGGGAAACAGGGAGATAACAAGAGAAATTATCTGTATCAAAAACAAAATTCTAAAGCCAAAATATTTAAAAGTAGCACAAAATGTTCTGGCTTGGGAAAATAAACCAAATGCCAGCAGTTTACAATTACAATGATCACAAATGCCAGGTACTTTGAATACTTAGCATTCTGCATGCCAGAGAGTTTACCAGGAACACCAGTTATATGAATGTACGCTATACACAACTATTGGTTTTATTTTCCCCATAGCAATACTCAGCTATATAACTCTGCATGCTCTGTCATTCCAGTAACCTCAAGAGAGTCTTTATTACAAAGTGTCAGAGTACTTAAAGGATAGATTTCTGGGATTCATTAAGTTTACAAAACAGATGTATGACCGTTTTGGTGGTTTTTTTTTGGTTACAAATATTCTTTCACATGTGCAGGATTTGACTATGATCTTACTTTTATTGTACAAGGTAGGATTTTCAGGGAAGAAAACTAATGCCCTCACATTATGTTATTAAATTCAGACCAAAATGACCATTAGGCCTCAGGCAATTCCCTTCATAATGGGGAGAAAA
Organism: Galemys pyrenaicus; assembly: GCA_019455555.1. Classification (NCBI taxonomy): domain Eukaryota; kingdom Metazoa; phylum Chordata; class Mammalia; order Eulipotyphla; family Talpidae; genus Galemys; species Galemys pyrenaicus. The sequence continues at coordinate 1,987,544 of JAGFMF010011577.1, read as the reverse complement.
AACTGAATGACCTTCAGTTTCCTCTTCCTGCTGATGGCAGAAAGAGAGAGAGGAGAGAATTGAGCAGGGCAAGCAACATTTCTAAGTCCTTGAAAGATGCATGCCTGGGTTCTTCTGGCAAATATTTTCATCAACTTTCAGATTTTGAGCTTAAGACAGAACAGGTATGACAGGGAAGTCTAAAAATTCTTGACTTGAAATGGAACAAGGGTATGGGAATATACCCTGAGCATGGTTAAAGAGGCAAAAACAATTCCACAAGCCTTATAGTATGAGAAAAGAGACTTCTTTTTTTCTTTTATATATAAGGAGCACAATTCTAACTATAACAAAGGTAAGTGGAGATATATAACCAATGAGTCTTTGGGGGACGGGAGGTATATTGCTGAAAGAAAGTATCAGGTTTAAAGAGTAATTTTGGCTAAATAGACAAAAAGAACCCAAAGAAGACCAGCATGATCCCCTCTCACTGGGGAGTGAGGAGTGAGAAAGGTAATCACAGGCCAAGGGGAGATGGCCAGATCATGAGAATGGAGAATTTCCACTAAAATGACTTAGCAAGACACCTGGTGTGTCTGGGCCAAGCAAGTCCAACAAGCATGAATGCCAAGATTAAGACCCAGGCCTAGAGCTTTCAGAAGAACCTGACTAAAGTTTAGTCAGGAAGAGTCTGAGGGTGCCTTGGTGGTAGGTGTAGTTTGGTGACAGGCATCTTGAGGAGGTGCAAACATACACCTTTGAACCCCACTCAAGCTACTGTTACCAAAATTAAAAGTATTGATACATTATTTTTTAAAAAGTCTGTCAGAATTGATCTTTTTAACAAGCATGGCAACCAAGTTGTCCTCGCCTTACTGCCTTTCCTTTCGTATTCTCTTCCTAAAATACAAAGCTATGATTTGTTAACATGATTATTGTCATATTTTTGCCAAAATATTGCAGTGTCTATTCATTATTCAATGTGTCAGGCTATTTTAACCTTCAGCTGTTTATCTTCAATACCAAATGTGTTCATGTACCCTTAAGTCATCAGTTTTTTGAATATATTTCACAGTTACAATTAGAGGCTTAAAAATAACTGTATAGAAAGCAATATCCTATCCTGGTATGCTTAGACAGACATTGTACTGGTTTCTTCATACTCAAAAATAAAATTAGTTTTATGATTTTATGGTAGGTATGGTAGGACATAATATAACTTTCCTGTAATCATTGTTATTAGACTTCTAACCTCCGCAGAAATGATAGTTTCCTGAAAATATTTGAATAATTCCCACACTCTTCACATCTTCCTCACTTTCCTGAAACAGATCAAGTCCAAGTCTCTTTGGATTGTCTACCCATTACAATAGAAAACCATGACTTGGGATTAGGTTACTCTGAAGCATTTTCTAAAGTCACTCAATTTTATGAGAGGGAAGTGCACTTGTAGTTCCCATTAGAGTTATGGGTAATATGTATTTCTAATTTCTATTTGACAAGTCTTTTTTCCTCATGCCAACTGAGAATTTTAATTCTATATCTGAAAAATTATACTACACAAATTTCCTTCAAACCTATCTGGTATGAAGTACTGCCCATTAAAAGAAAACTGAGCATTTTGAATATATTTTATTCATCTCTCAAGGGATGGCCTTTCTCTGTAGATGATAATTTGAAGATCTATTACTACTATGATTAATATGGTTCCTCCCAACAAGTATCTGAAATAAATGCAAATAGCCAAATAATATAATTATTTGGAGTTTTCATTTTAAAATCTTCCCATTCTGAAACCAAATATCCAGTAAAGGTTACACGGCTCTGGCTGACAGAACCTCAGATGGATAGACCTATTACAGTTGGCCAAACAGGAAGGCCAGGTCACTCATTAAACCCTGGTCAATAAAAATGGTGAAATGGGTTTTGTCCCAAGGACTGATGGCTAAATCATTTGACAAAAGGACAGAGAAGAATTGTGAAAAAACAGAAGATCAATGGCTATTAATTTAAATGCAACACATGTCCTAGAACTGGATGAGTTTATGTTGTAATGTGGGATAATTACCATTTTCAATTAGCTGACACTTCACATAGCTTTGGGACTATAGCAAGACAATAACCCTCGGCATCTCATCTCAGCTCTGCTTTTTGTCAATGATCTCTTGGTATTGCTTCAAAGACAAGTCCAACACTTTGTGAGCTGTGGCTTTCTCTGTCATAAATAGCAAGAAGTATGCAGAGTTCAAAGGAAGTTCAATTGGTATATGCACTTAGGCAAAATATCTCATGTCTACATATTTTCCTGAGTGAAAATATTTTTCTGACCATTGTGCTAATACGTATGTGCTTTTAATGCAAAAGAGCAGTGATTTTTGTGGTATGACAATACCATATAAAAAAAGAGAATTAGAAATTCCAATAAGCAGATTTCTATCTCATCACTGTGTATATAATTTACATAGCCATTCCCCCTGCTATGAAACATATATATCCATTTCCTTTCACCTAATATCAACTTTAAAATTTGAAAAAGCTAATAAAATATTGCTTATAATTTAAAATAATCAGTCATTTCCTATTTGAAAAACTAACTTCAGGGAAAATGTAATAATATTGATGAAGGTCATTTATTTTCAAAAGTTCATTCAGTAAAAGCACCAGGCCATTAGTGTAGAGACAGAGTTTGATTCCATTTTGTCCCTTGGCCCTAGTGATGTGTACTTAGTCCTCTACCTAATACAAGACATTAATCACAAACTTGGAGCTAAGGACAGACAGTGTAAGAGAATACAAATACGAAAGCATTAAAACCTATCACTCCTGAAATACAAAATAGTCATGGGTTTGTAGCACCTCTCTCTGTATTTGGAAGGTACTGAGATACTACCACAGAGCTTTAAAGACACTTGCAAAGCTGTCTTTAAAGTTTTGGGTTCCAGGGCCTCCTTGGTGGCACAGTGGGTTAAAGCAACGCACTATGAAGCAAACTGCAGCCACTGCAGCATGAGTTCGATCCCTGCTGCCGGCCAGGGAGGGGACACACATGGCGCAGCAGACCTCTCCTGCCTCACCCGCTGTTCCCCTCAGCCGTGTGTTTCAGTCAGTCTGCCTGTTCTGCTCCCCACTCTGTCTCTGGTGAATCCTCTCACCTCCCTGGACTCTGGCCTGTACCCCAGCTCTTGTATGCATAAATAAATAAATCTTTAAAAAATAGCTTTGGATTTCATAAAGATCCACAGAATGGAAGAAACCATGTAATACGTGTTTTCCAGATTCTAGGTGTGAAATGTTGCTCTATTCTTTTCTATACATTTTAAAGAAAATATAAAGGAAAATATTAATTAATGTTTCAGATTAATCTTCCCATTCTTTACTATTATGGTCTGAATGCTTGTGCCCTGTCCCCCAAATTCTTATGCTGAAATCCTAACTTCCCCAAAGTAATATTAGCAGTTTTGGGACATCTCTGTAAGATGCTTAGGTCCTAAGGGTAGCAGTCCTCGTGAATGGGAGTAGTACCCTTATGAAACAGCTCCTACAGCACTCCCTGGCCCATTCCTTGTATGAAGTTCCAGAGCAGAGGAGAGTGTCTGGGAAGTGCCTTGATCTTGGACTTTTCAACCTTCAAAACCACAAGAAATACATTTCTACTGTTTATATTCCACTCAGTTTATGGTATATTGTTATAGCAGCCTGAATGAACTAAGTCAGACATGAAGTGAAATTGTCTAGAAATGAAAAACCATCATAAATAGCGTGTTTCCCACTGGCATTGCTTTACTCGCATGAAACTCCAGAATTGCACTATTATTTTATATGCTCCTTAAGATTTTAATTTCACACCCTTCCGAGTCATGATTATATTGTCAATTAAGTATGCCATTAACAAAATTGGAGAATCTTCAGACTTAATACTGTCTAAGTTACAATTAATATAGACTTGAGAGTATCTGAAATGCTTCCACTCTCAAGATTTATCTTACTGTAATCCAGACAGTCGATGATTTTTGTTCCCTTTGTATTCATGCTACAAAATATCAACAAGGTAAAATAATTTAAAATAAAAGAAATATGTTTTCAACCACTTATGTTTTTGAACATATCCATATTTTCTTGCCTATAACAAGTTGTATATTTTGGGCAACTAGAAAGAGGTACTTAGGGCTTTTTAGAAGAAAGTAGTTTGTCAATAATGAGAAATTTTACATGAGCTAACTTACAGACACTCACTTAATCCTCATCACAACCTCAGTAGCCTGAACTGAGACTTTTTTTCTATCATTTTGTTACTTTTTCTCTTTATTTATATATATTTGACATCAATTGTAATCCCCATCACCATTTCACCTACTATTCTTGAAGAAAGAAGAATAAGAAGTATGAAAATCTTCTTGAAGATGAAAAGGTGAAACGAGAAGAATATAAATTTTCCAAGATAACACCGGAAGGTAATAGGAATTCATATCCTGATCTGTCAGAATGCAATACTCAAGCTTTCTACATGAAAATAGCCTTTTAAAATATTCTTCCTTTAACGGGTGTCTCATTTCATTTCCATTTTCTAAACACTGCCTGTGACTTCACCCATGGTAGCCCCCTGCTAAGAGGGTCACAGTTACCGGGAAGTAAGTCAGATGAGACTAAAAAAGTGACTAAACAAAGGGGCTGTCAAATATTTCTTCATTTTCTTCGATAGTAGCAGAACCACCTATGGTGGTGAGAGTAGAACAGGTGAGAACTTGGTGCACCCTCCAGCTCCACCTTCACTGTCTCCTACTGGATCAAGTATTTAATTGCCTGAGCTTCTTCACTGTGATGAACACACACTCCCACAAGCCTTCACTATTTTTTTTAAAATAATCAGATACTCACAAAATTATCTTAACATCTCTCCAAAAGAACCCATTAGCACCTGCAACTCCTTGAAATTCTCCCAATTTTTCAGGGTTTTTTTTAATAACTCTCTGTCAGTCAATTAGTTAGGCTTGCCTGTTCTGACTAAACATAGTGTTGACCCTTACTATAGAGGCAATCTAAGGTCTCCAAGCTTCCAGTCCTAGATAGTGTAGCTGTAGACGGAGAGCTGAGTGACCACATATCCTCCATGAATCCCCTAGAGTGCCTGTTCTATTCAGGTGCTCGGATAAGATGGCTACTTCCACCAGCCTGCTGTTCCTCAAAGGTACAGGTTGAACCTTAAGTTTCATCTCCAGATTGAACCAAAAACACCTTCAGTGATTCTTCATAGTAGAGTTCAGAGAGTGATATACTCAAAATATGTTTTAAAATACAAATGAAGGCTCTAAAATAAAAAGGAATAGAAGTTATAGCAAACCTAATAAATGGTTTGGCTCACAAAGTATATGTTTCTGATAATTTTTTTATAGTTTATAAATTCTTTATAACTTAATTCTGGGTGTTCTCTACAACACTTTTCCACTCTAGTTGAGAGCAGAAACCATCATCCCCAGAAGACATCAGTAGCCATTGGCAGAGGCTATTCCAGATGCAGGGGGAGGGACTACTTGGGCATCCATCATTTGACAGGCTCCTATCCTTTACTCTTGCATGGAAAAATCAAGCAAAAAGTGTCTTGCTCACCAATCTGTCTCCCTCCTTTTAATAGCTTATCGAAAGACTTGTCCACTTTTCCCACTGACTGAGAGGTCTATACTATACTAGTTAATTAAAAACTGATGTTCCTGTCAAATTCATAACATCTAGAAGGTCAAAATATGTCACCCAAAACCTTTTAAGTATGTAAGAACTCTGCTATTCACAATCCATGTTAATAGGATGTCCTTGCATTACTGGAAAGACTGGGACTGCTTAATTTGACTGGCATTCAGACCTACAATGACAAAAATGTCTTTTTTCTTTTACCAGTGCTGTCTAAGAATGACTGGAATGAGAAAGCTAGCATTCAACAGAGGTCAGGGGATGAAGATGCTGAATAGAGAGTTCATGGTGAGATCAAACACATTATCCTCCCATATCAAGCTTCTGATTATTTTTGCTCCTCTTTTTTGTTCAGTTTTCTCTAAGCTCTTCCCAGATGTTTTAGGGGTACAGTTTATCATCTTTAAGTAAGAGAAGGAAAAGAACAATACAGTCAAAAGTCAACATAATGTTCAGCTATTTTATACAAGTTGCAGTTCCATCTAATCTGCTACAAGTCAATTTACTATACCAGGAAAACACAATATGTATAGATATAACTGCTCTATCTGTTTTACAATAGGTCACTTTTAATATATATATAATATATGCATTTTTATATCTATTCATTCATTCCTTATAATTCAAAGTCATCCAATCCTTATATTTCAAAGTGATACCCAATGATTGAGTGCAAAATTAATGAACTCATTTTGGCTCATGTTCAAGGAAAATGTTTCAAAGTTACTCTCATCAATATTTCTTCTAGTTTCGTAAGAGTGGCCTTCATTATCTTTAGAACCACATCTCATTTATTATGGTATTCAAACAATCACTGGACTATAGTGCAAACTCAGTTTTGATATTCTTAAGACAATTTGTCGTCATAGAGAAGAAACAGAATGTCAGTAATTATGGGTTGTAAATGAATGGAAACATTTATCTCACTGTTTCTGTTAACATGAGTTATTATAACAGTGTTAAAATTTGAATGTAGAAGACTTTGTTTATTATTGTACCCTCCACCCACCTTGAACCTCCACATTGCTACTGATTACAAATTCCGGACTTTTCAAGAGATTCAGAAAACATGGCCCTAATCATGGAAGTTGTAAGCAATCTAACTCAGCAAATATTTGCTTACTGTCCGCCATTTATTATAGCGCTACACCAAAGGCATTATTAAAAATGACTTAAGATCTAAAATGACTTAAAATTACATATTCCATGTCAGAAATTATAAAATGTGGAACAGGTACAAAGAACCTCATAAAATACACTGAGAGATAAAGATCCTAACCCCAGTCACAATGCTCACTATCTGAGAGGACTTGGATAAGTGATTTAACCTTTTCTGCTTCTTGTTTTCTTGTCAGTGAAGAAAATGTTTGAGCTAGTTAATCTCCTACGCACCTTCCCCTGTGTCAGGCGCTGGGAAAGCAAACCTGAGTGAGATATCAAGGACAGTTAAACAGACCATTTCAAGACATTGTTAACTGTTGTGTTTTCTCCAGGATGCCAGGAGCACACCCCTAAGCTATAAGGTGAGGTCATAGAGTGGGCACTCTGGAGCAAAGACACCTGAATCCAGCTAGAAGGCAGAGCAAGGCCAAGCGAAAGGTGATTGTTCTGGTGGCAGGGTAGGAACACAGGCGGACACTGGCTGCTTTGTAGGGCAGTATTAGGCGATGTGAATGTCTGGAGTGTGAGAAAGGGAAAGAGCTAAGTCAACTCTGCTGTGTCTTTCCATTCAGTGAGAGGCAGACAAGGGGTGTGTGTGTGTTTGTGTGTGTATTTTGGTAATCCCACGTATGCAAAAAACATGTGTGAAATTTAGCTGAGTGACATTCTCATAAAAGTATAAAAAGATTTATTTAACTCATGTAAATAAACATGTTTTCCAAATAAAAATGTTCCACAAGTTCTAATTTATTGACATCCCCTCACAGAATCTGCAAAATCCCCAGCTCATGTCTATTTGCTTTGTTTCAGATTAGACATTTGCTTACCCAACACAGATCAGCAGAAATTAAAAAGCAAACGACTGCTTCTCCCCAGACCAAATGGACTCTCTAGATCTACGCTCCAGGCAAGCAGGAATGCAGTCCTAGAGACACAAGATGGCATCTGTATCCTCACTTCATGTTCCATATGCCATCGTTTAAACATTTCTCTTGTCAAGTTGTAAGTTAGTGTTTGGATGCTTGCTTCTGTTGAAAGGAAGCACCAGTGCTGTATTCTTGAGTTAGTAGCATCCATAATCTTACCTAGATCAATCCTTGATTCCATAACTGAATTGAACCAAATTTATAAGGTATCCCAAATATTTTTAACTGTAAGATTCAGATTTTATAATGTTATTACCACCCAGTAACTCCTCTACAATTTTTTATTTTGAGGATATATAGAAAAAAAAAGTGAGAGTTAAGCTATGAATGAATTTAAATTTGTGCCAATGAATAAACTCTTAGCTCTTTGGTTGAGAACTTACTTCTTTTTATTTTATTGCACTCTAAAGTTGGACAACCAAAATGCTAATACACAGGTGCATCTCACCAAGGTACATCAAGGTTGTTTAGAGCTCTTGCCACTTTTACACAGCTGCTAAAATTGTATATATTTTCTTCACTGAGGATATAACAGTGGGAAGGAATACTTACACAGTCCAGATTTTCCTTTAGTGTTTTCAAAAATAGTCTACTTATAGGCAAAAATGTGTTAAAAAATGACAATGAAGTCACAGACCTACCACTTCTATTTATTTCTACACAACTTAGGACTTTGATCAAGTTATTTTACCTCTCTGAGCTCATTTTCCTCACTGATGCAAGGTGGACTCATAACAAAACTTGTATGAATTGTTGTAAAAGAATGAATAAAATATGTGTAAAACAGTGACTGACGTAATAAATGTTCAATGATTACATCTATTGAGATGTTATTTTTCTCTGCAATATTTTATTTAGGAACAACCACATTCAACTAAAAAGGAAAAAAAAAAATCTAGCCAAACTAACTTATAAACATAAACTTGTCATACCAATGCACTTAGCTGTCCAGTTTGACTACTCAGTGGTTATTCTGTGCTTCCTTTCATTCCCAAGATTGATATGCATTTCTGTTTTCATTTCTGCCCTCTCAGACACTAAGAATGTCTGAAAAGCTGAGAAGTATAGGGGAAATGATTCAAGGTCCTTATCACCTTTCAAGCAGTCTTATGATGTTCAAACAGCTTCTAAGAATTTCTTCAAAATCCACTTAAGAAAAGCATGCTCTCATATCACATCACAGAGCCTAGTAACAGATGGAAACCGGAAGTGCTCTTCTACCCTTGGGAAATGAAGATCTTTATCTTCCAGTCTTTATTTGAAAGGGCAGAAGAATAGTTTGAAGCATGTTTATCATGGTGGGTTCCAAACCTTTAATTAACACCTCATATTCAGTACCCTCTTATACCCTGTCAATCACATCAAAGTGTAATCTACCTCATTTTCAGAAGGAACAATACTCACTGAAAACTTGGTATTTATTCTTGGTATTTTGCCAACTTCATTTCTTTTTTATCTTTAACCCCAAATCTCTATAGAAACCCCAGAATTTCCAGTTACTCCCATTCTACTACTGACGCTTTCAAATCTTCATGAAGAAATTGGCCGAGAACAACATAAAACTTCACCATTTTTATGACTTCATCGTTGGCTTTGATTAGAAAAGAATTCAGCTACTGCCAAAAGCCATTATGGCTTCTATAAAATGTGTATTTATTGTCATAGTAAGAATTAGATTTACTTTGGATAGTGCAATGGAAGATCAGATCAAAATCTCAATTTATATACTATAAACCAGGGCTTGATGTTATATTCTTTAATTTACACCATAGTGACCTGAGGATATTTAGAGATGAACTGAATGTGTAATTTTCTTTGACAGTAAAAAGGGACAAAGCACTATCTGATGCAGTGATCCCATATAAAAACTCCCAAATAAATCCAGAGTGACTTAGTTCTGTTATCAACCTAGTACTGATTTTTTGTGTTCTGCAAAGCACACTCTAAGTCAGTATGTCCAGAAATGAGGTCACTTCACCACTGAAATTTTCCTAGTGGTCACAGAGTGAAATTAATATTTAAGATGAACCTTTTTTGAGAATTATCACGAGGCTAAAATTTTGTGAAAAATCACTCTGACATAGGTGTGGAACTTTGGGGTTTTATTTAGCTCTGTTCAACTGCTGAAATGAAGTAAAGATGATTTTTGAAGCAAAAGCAAAACAAAACATGGTTTTGCCAGAAGGAAACTCTGTGACTCAATTCATGTGGAAATTATATAGCCAACCTAAACAGGAAAAACAAACACCCAAACCTAGCCCTTTGCAAAACACATGATTTCAAAACAAAATGTTGACTTTATATGAACCCATCTAATTTCTAAAGCATGTAGAATATCCTTATCTGAGAATAGACTATAAATGAATTAGGTGAAATTAGAGCATACATCAAATTATTTGGCATCCAAGTCAAAAATTCACGTTCAAATGAAGTCCACTTAGCCTCTCTCCAAGAACATGTCCTTCATCTCTTTCTAAATTGGCTATATTCTACCCATGTGTGAGAGCATCTCATCAGAAGCAATATTTTAATAGAACTGCTTGAATGTTAGAACAAATAGCTATATAAGATATTCTTGCCCATTTGTTAAAAATTGTACTCAGTAGCATTTGCATTTATACAATTGCGTATTCCAGTGTCTCAAATGAGCCTCACTTGAGAATATTTTCTTTTTTAGAACTGTGCACTAAATTATGTTCAACCTTTGAAAATCTGATAGTCTTTCCACTTTTGGGAGGAAAAAATTGTAAATTCTAGTTTTTCTCATTACATTCATTTTTTGGAACCACAGGAAGGAATGTGCCATCTGTCACAGTCACTGCATTAGTCACTACTATTAGCACATTTACATTCTTCTATGATATTTATATTTAACATATATGTTAAATTTATATGTAAAGAGAATATATAACATATGTGTATATCCACATAATTAAAATCTTCAAGTAATTTTGGGCAAAAGAAAAGAACCCAAAAAATATATATGAATAAGCATGTATGTTATACACACTCAGATATACATTGATCATGATTATATCAATACATTATGTAATTACTTTACTGTGAACTTCAAAAGTGTCTATTTCAATTATTAATTACTTTTTGTGTAACATGTAACTTCTACATGTAGTAGGTACGTGTAGTATGTAATATGTAATATGTAACTTCTAACAAATAAATTATAGTATAAGTATATGTAAACTGTATCCTTAACTCCAGCATTTGCTCACTTCATAATGCAAACAGCACCAATCGTGCTTGTCCCTCACATAAGCAATGTGTCTGAATGGCAACCCTATTATCTTTCAACACACAACTCTCCAAAGAAACTTCATCAGTTGTAATGTATTAAGGTGCTTTCGACTCTGAATTCATCACTTAACTATGTTAATCATGGTGAAATTGATGGGAAATAAATGCAGTCAATTTTCATTCATTAAAACTTTTCTGACTTACTGTCTTTAGGGCTGATAAAATGGTAACAAAGAAGGCAGATTCTTACTAAAAAGTTATAGATTTTGTGATTTATTTACCCATAAATTTGTTTCTGTCTCTAAACATGTTTCTGAAAATTCTGTAATCCTCTGGTGTAAAAATATGGAAAATTTTAGGGCAGACATAAAAGATGAACTCATTAATGAAATTTTAAATAAGCATCATTTGACATGATCAATTTACATGGATGGAGTAGGACTTAACAATGTGTATCTCTTGAAATAAGAGATGGTAGCAGTGCTAAAATATGAGATGAAACAAATTTTCCAGTTACTTCAGTCAGGTTTGAGTGATAGATCATGAAACTTTGGGAGTTATTCCATTTTCTTAAGTCTCATTAGCTTCTGACACTGATGACACTAAAACTTCCCATATATTACAATTGTCAAGTGGAATGAATCATGTGAGTAGTTAACACAATCTAGAATATATTAGTTACTTCTTCTCCTCCTTGGAATTTGAACTTTGTCAGAAAATAGCACCTAAGAAACAAAATGATAAGCAAGTGGGAAAAAGTCAGTATTTCTTCTTCCTTCCAGAGAATGTCCTATGTCCATTGAACTGAATTGTGAAATAATTTAAATTTTAACTCAAAACTACAATTCAAAATAGTGGAAACTCTGGAATAAAGTGACATTTCGAACATTAAAATGCTTTATGTTTTATAATTAAAAAATATTTGAGAAATCTTATCTGGGAAGATTTTAAATATAAACTAGGGTAATGTAATTAAATGTTACCAAACATTATTTTGTGTTCTGTGTTTGAAGGCCAAACAGCATAGTTTTCTGTAATTTAGGAACTCTTTTCGAATAATAAAAAGAATCCTCTAAGCTGAGATTACTTAACATGCAAATAGAGATTAAAGATCACATTTTCTCCTAAAGCAATAAAACTCTTCTCAGTCTTTTTAAAAGCAGATGCTAATAACTGAGGAATAACAGCTACTCTGAGAAAGGGGAAATGTGAGAAAGTCTTCCTCTTGCTATGAAAAAGAATGAAAGAGATTAAGTGCTCTAGAACAGAGCCAGGCACTAAAAGATTTTACTTTGTCTGAGGAGCCAAGCAGCTGCTTGTCACCTACAGCTACAGAGATCCCCACTGAAAAAACCGAGGGCAAGCAACAGACTCACACACAGTTTTGGGGTAACAGCAGTCACTCCTGTGTTGAAAGAAAAAAACTCCCATTATTTACTGAAAAGCTAATGTTGTTTGTATAATCATGACTGCCTTATAAAATCTAATGGATAATGATTTCAATGTTGGGATGTTAATGTTTTCCTCAGACAAATACAACTCATCTGGGTTTCTGGTAAAGCTCTATCCCTGCCCTTTATTCTCTGAGCCCTACCAAGCCTTGGTTGTCCCTGGTATATTTCCACTGGCTCTTTTTCTTGAAATTAGTAAAACAAATGTACTGCAGAATATGGTCTTCATCTAGGGAGGGCTTTCTGAGGAGCACCTTGTACTTCTTTGTGAAAAATAAAAAACAACAAAAATATATTTTATTTATTTTAAAGATTTTTTTTTTTTTTATTTGTGCATACAGAAGCAGAGGTACCAGTCAGAGGCACAGGAGGTGAGAGGATTCGCCAGAGCTAGAGTGAGGAGCAGAACAGGCAGATCGACTGAAATACACTGCTAAGGAGAACAGGGGTGAGGCAGGAGAGGTCTGCTGCGCCATGTGGATCCCCTCCCTGGCCAGGGATCAAACTCGCGTTGCTGTGCTGCGGATGCTTCACAGTACGGTACTCAACCCGCTGCACCACCAGGGAGGCCTCCAAAAATATATTTTAGAGATACCAGCCAGTCCTATGACTCTGAATACAATCTATATTGGGGAAACTTGCAGCATTTTTTCTCCAGTTCAGATACACAGTTTTTTATTTTTAATATTTATTTTATTGGGGCCTCCCTGATGGTGCAAGGGGTTGAGTCAGTCAGAGCACTATGAGGCTGTCAGCAGCCACTGGCCAGGGATTGACCTACCTGGTGCGGCAGTCCTCTCATTTTCACACACTGCTCCCCTCAGCAGGGTATTTCAGTAGATTTGCCTGTTCTGTTACCCACTCTGCCTCTGGTGAATCTTCTCACCCCACCCCATCCTCCCACCCCCACGCCTCTGGCCTGTACCAAAAATATTTTATTTATTTATGCATTGAAGAACTGAAATATAGGCCATAGGTGTTGGGGGAGATAGATTCACCAGAGACAAAGTGGGGAGCAGAGCAGGTGAATTTATTGAGATACACTGCTAAGGGGAGCAGTGGGTGAGACAGAAGAGGTCTGCTGCGGCCATGTGGGTCAGCTCCCTGGCTGAGAATTGAACTCAGGTTGCAGTGACTGGTGATAACTTGATAGTGCTGCAACTTTAACCCTTGTGTGCCACCAGGGAGGCTGCAAATACAGTCTTTCAACTCCAGACTCACAGGTTCAATTGTTTACTACATGTGTCTATATGGATGTTCATAGGCATCTTCAATTTAACATTTCCAAAATCTAATCGTTTGGGGAGAAACTGCACCTACCCCCAAACTGCATGTGAATTTGTCCCACAGAAGTTGATCCCAATTCCATCTTTTCAATTACTCAGAGTGGAGACCTCAAACCTTATACCCTAAGTCACATTTATGCCCAATGCATTACCATGAAAATGCCTCTGGAATCTGTTTCAAAGCCTTGTGATTGGTGCTTCTTCCTGCGCCTTCACTGCCCTGACTGCTCTTAAAGAGGAAGCTGAATTGAGTGTCCTGTGAAAATGTGCCTCAGATGACAGCCCTTTTCACTGAAAGTCGCCAAGGCTTCCTGCATCACTGTGACTAGAATTCAGATGTTCATTATCACCGTCAAGACCCACACAACCTGGTTCCAGATCCTGGTACTTCCCGGCTTCCTGATGGTTTCCGGGTCCTTTCCTCTGGTCCCCTCACACTGGCACCCCAGGTGCCCCTCAAACATGCTCTGCCTCTAGGCCTTCCCACTACAGCTCCTCTTCCTCAGGCTCATGCACAGTATCACCTTCTCAGAGGTATCTTTTGTCTTAGTCTGCCTGGGCTGCTATAAAAAACTACCACAGACTGAGTGGCTGAAACAATCAGCATTCATTTCTCCCACAGATTTGGGGATCAAGGTACCTACAGATTTGGGGCTGGCGAAAGCTATCTTTTTTTTATTTATCCTGTTTCCCTACAAAAGGTTGAGACCAGAGACAGAGAGAACAGCTCTCGGTTCTTTTCTCATAAGGCCAATGACCCCACCGTGAGGGCCCTTATTACCTAACTGTCTCCTGAAGGACCCATCCCCGAGTTTCAACACAGTAGGGATTAAGGTTCTCAACAGAATTTTAGAAAGACACATTCAGCCCATAGTGCCTTGCTTGCGAGTCTATTTTAAATTAAACTTTTCTTTTTATGTACAATTTCTATCCACTACTCGCTTTTCTTTTTTATTTATAGCACTTATCACTTTTCACTATACTTATTATTTTACTATATGCCTCAGCTGTCCCATAAGCTCTATGAAAAGAAGAGCTTCAGTCCATTTCATTATTTATCCCCCCACACATAGAGCAGCCAAAGTTCTGTACATACCTCTTGGATCTAACATGCTTTTTTGCTCCCAATAAATCCACTGTTTTCTAATTTGTCTAGTATCTTACTTACATATTAAGTCTACATAGAATACTTCTTACTTAGTTTCAACAAAAATTAAGCTTATAGAATTTTTTTTTCATTCTCTTCGGTATTTAGGATCATGTTCAGGAAAAGAAGAAAATGCTGACTTACACAGACATAAAGAGAAAAACCTTACTGGCTTGTTTTTTAAGACCAATGTTATGACTTTTGGGCCTCCCTGGTGGTGCAGTGGGTTAAGCAATGCACTATGAAGCAAACCACAGCCACTGCAGCACGAGTTCGATCCCTGCCACCAGCCAGGGAGGGACCCACACGGCATAGCAGACCTCTCCTGCCTCGCCCGCTGCTGCCCTCGGCAGTGTGTTTCAGTCAGTCTGCCTGTTCTGCTCCCCACTCTGCCTCTGGTGAATCCTCTCACCGCCCTGGACTCTGGCCTATACCCCAACTCTTGTATGTATAAATAAGTAAATCTTAAAAAAAAAAAAAAAGTCTGCCTTTTTGTCATGTCTCTAAGTTTTACTCATATTTCATAGATCTCCAGCTATTTTTACTAATTCCTAGTTTACTAATTACCTTCCCTATAATATATCACACGCTTCCTACTAAACACAGCTTTCATCACATAACCTAAGATCTACAATTCTGTTGCATTATCAGATGCTTTTATTTTGGATCCTCGATCCCTGCCCCTAGATCTAACACACTTTTTATCTCATTTCCACACAGGCACTACTATTTTTTCTTATGTCAGTGAAGCCTTTCAGTCTTCTTGTCACTATTTCCTCAAACACTAGTCTAACTTGACCCTCTTCTGAGGGTAATTTCTAACAATGATGGGTGATACTGGTTTCGTCTTCATTGGCATAACTACTATATTTCTGGTGTGAGTGACATAATTGTGCATTCAGTTGTTCCCCAGAACCACTTCATAAGCTCCTAGAAGGCTATAAGAACTCAAAATTCTTCACTATCCCTTCCATGGTAGTGATTGCTTTGATTCATCTTTCACAGTGCAAAGAGACAGTACAGCATGGCCACTGAACTTTTCCTTGATGAAGAATAAAAAAGAAAGCAAGGAAGAAAGGAAAGAAGGGGCAAAAGAGAAGAAACCAAGGGAGAAAAGATGGCTAGTAGTGGCTTTATATTTAGAATTCTATGCATTTTGTTTGACTGAAACATATATACCTTGTATTTTCCACACTTGGTTTGCTTTTGTCAATATTGAATTCAGGCAAGTGGCTTAAAATTAACTAATGCATACCTTTAAAGAACATTTCAAAAAATACATACAAGCTTTAAATGTTCAAAGTACTAAAAATTAATTTGCATTGTATACATGTAAATAAAAAAATAAATTTATTATACAATTGTATATTAGGCATGTACTGATGCAGGTGATAAATAAAATTAAGATTACTTCTACTCAACTGGCTCATTCATAAATGATTACATTATACCACTTCTCTTAAAAGTACTTCAAATGATTTTTAAACACAAATTCCACTAGTTGTTGTGTTATTTGGTGGAGATGTAAAGTTAAACTTGATCCATGGCTTGACAACTTCAAGGAAATCACAATCCAATATTTATTTACTATATGTTATTTTAAGTGAATGTTAAAATCCAATACAAGTTTTAAATTAGAGAGAGAGACAACAAAGAGTGGAATTTACAAAATGTATGTAATTATAAAATTATGAATTTATAAAAATATAAAACAAGTTTGAGATACACATTTTACATCAAAAGTAGTCAGAGATAAGATGTATGCGTTTCATCGGACTAACAGAGCATAAAGGTAGAACATTTATCAATAAGGCAAAGGAAAATCTGAAAAGTAATATATGCATTCAAAAGAACACACTTCAGAATGGTAAAATATTTGGTGCATCCAGCCTGTCTATTCCCTCCAACAGATTTCTCATTTGGCCACACTGAACAATCGTCCAGCTGTCAGGGGAAAATTTGTCATATTTGAACCAACTTCCTCTGTGCCAAGAACAAGGTCAGAAGTAAAGGAAAGGAATATCCTGTCACTTATTGGACTTGACAGTGAATTACTCTTTGATGAACAGATGGACTTCAAGTGATTTAAATTCATAATCAAAGAGTAATCATGAGGAACCGTGATTTGGAATCTCCTGTCAACCGCACTGAAGGACACATCTCAAACAAAATCGCTGAATCCTGTCTTGCTCCCTAACTAAGAGCTGGTCCCCCGTCATGTGACGTGCACTAGGCACTATCAAAGATATGTGAACAGTTATGCAGGTGTATGGTTTATTCTTTATGATCATTTCCTAACTAAACAAGAATTTATGTTTATTATAGGATGTGAAAATTCCAAAAAAAAAGCTACTGCATTAAAAAAAAAAAAAAAATCCAGGGCCTCCCTGGTGGCACAATGGGTTAAGCAACACACTATGAGGCAAATTACAGCCTCTGCAGTACAAGTTCGATCTCTGCCTCCGGCCGTGGGGGGACCCACATGGTGTAGCAGACCTCACCTGCTTCTCCTGCTGCTCCCCTCAGCAGTGTGTTTCAGTCAGTCTGCCTGTTCTGCTCCCCACTTTGTCTCTGGTGAATCCTCTTACCACCCTGGACTCTGGCCTGTACACCAGCTCTTGTATGCATAAATAAATAAATCTTAAAAAAAATCCAGTCTCTTTTGGGGGGATGAAGTTTATAACACACACTTGCCAATGTGCATCAGTGTGAACATGCTGAACAATGCGCCCTTAAAGGATAGCATGGTGGATGGCTTAGCAACAACAGCATTGTTCAGACCCGGTGGAGTAGGCACCATAAACTACATAAGGCGTTCAAAGCCAATATGTACAGAGGACTTAGCAAGCCATTAGTGTGTGTTCCTACTGTTCTTACTCTGTGTTGATGAGTGTGACGGTGATATTGACACTAATGATGATGAACAAACTGGATGTGAGGATGCAGAGAAGCTAGGAAAGGCTGCCTAATTATCTGCAGCTCCTCTTGCAAAAGACTAAGCACTCTTGGTCAAAATAATTTTCCTTTCCTCCCTATTTTTCCTTGTATCCTTCATTTCTCTTCCCCTCTCCCTTCCATTCTTTCCTTTGATACATATTGAAAAAATGCCTGGTTTGTGTTAAGTAGTATGCCAAATGTCAGTTATAAATACATACAAGGAATGTTCCCTAACCTTCAAGCATATAGAGACTAACTTATTAAGTTGGGTATGTAGAAAATCAAGTCTAATAATTTATGAGTGGCACCCAGGAAAAAACAATTTTCCATTTAGAAACTTTTCACATATGATTAGTCCAAAGTAAATTGGACTAAATCAATATGAACTTTCTGAAAATGGACTCATTTTTTAAACTGAGGAAATGTTCTGAGGAGCTAGAAGCTTCAACCACGCTTAATCACTTAAGAAATACTTACACAGTACAGAATAGTGAGGAAACAGCTTTTCTGAGGGACAGTGTAGGGCTAGGCAGGATTTCACTGGATGTTGAGGATACTGTGTTGCAACCTTAAAAAGCCATAAAATACTAATGTTGGAAGTGAGAGGCAGGGGGATTGCATGATGTAGAGAGATGAGATTAAGCACAGATACAAAGATAGTAAAATGCATGGGTATAAAATTCTAAACAATGGTCAGAATATAGAGCTCCAGGGAGACAAATAGGCTAAATTTGAATTAGTGCTGGAGATACTCAAGGCCAAATTATGATAATTTGAGGGTAGGGCTGGTACAGATGGAATTAGAGAGCAGTTACAAGCAGGCAGGTCAACTGACTTGCAGTATTGAGGAATTTTGTCAGAGGGGATGGCTGTGCTGGAGGCCATCTCCAGGGCCTGTGCCCAGCAGTGCCAGGGTTTGCTGAACACTGATGTCAATACATCGAAATTTTCAGTAACACTGAACCGTCCACATTTCCACTTTGCACTGGACTCCCCAGATTATGTGACAGTCCTAGATGTTGCATTTTAGAGTTACTGAGAAGGATTAATTAATGATGGATGTGAGGTGCTGAAGAAAAGGAAGGAAACTTCATTCATGGCAAGTTATCTGGCTAGAACTTTTACTAATGGGATGAAACACATTCAGGGTCTGAGGAAAAGAAAACAAGCACAGAGTGATAGGAAATGATGCATAGCCATAACGGAAAACCATCATGTGAAATGACTTAGGTGACAGCATCCAAGGGCGCAGAGAATTTGAAGAGTGGGGGTATGTCTAGGCAACATTCCATAGTGTCCATTAAGTATCTAAATCCTGCATCCAAGAGGAAAGAACATAGTGACACAGCAGCTAATGTCTGGGAAGAAAACAACTGCAGGCCACAAGGCACTGTACTGCCACCCTCTATAGTTAGTTCCCTACCTAGTTGCAAATGCATAATGATTGTATCATTTTAAAGACACTAAGATACAGTATTTTTTTTTTTCAAATCAAAATATATTCACATTTAAATCCCTGTGTTGGGCCTCCCTGAGGGCACAAGGGGTTGAGCTCAGCACTGCAGAGCTTCTGCTGCCACTGTGGTATGAGTTCGATCCCCAGCAAAGGAGGGGTCCCACATGGCGCAGCAGACTTCTGCCTCACTCACTGCTCCCCTCAGCAGTGCATTTCAGTCGATCTGCCTGTTCTGCTTCCCACTCTGTCTCTGGTGGATCCTCTCACCCCCTGTGCCTCTGGCTTGTACCACAACTTTTGTATGCATAAATAGTCTTAAAAAATAAATAAATCCCTGTGTTATCCCTATGTGAGATAAGGTTTATTGAAGCTAAGTATTTTAAAGGTTTAATAAATCTTTCCATAAGAGGACACATAATAAATTTACTCCTCTTCCTAGAAGAAACACATATTTGATAACATAACAGGTATGACTGAGCATTTATTTGAAATAGAGATTATATTTTTTTCTTTTAGACATTGGAAATACAGATGCTGAAATTTATAACTTAGATGTTAATAGCTGGCCCTGGAATGGGTTTTACAAAAAATTGTATCCAAAATATATCCAATCAGAGAAGTAAATATAAAACTTTAATAGTTTTTCTTTTTATATCTCAGAATTTGGCCAGAAATAATTATCCTAATTGTTTATACTTCTGATCAGACTAGGGCTATTTTTCCCATTAAAAATCAATTTTCAGTATATAATAAATATCCTAAAATCAGTATGTTTCTGTGTTCCATGAATACTGCCTACAACAGGGTTTTGTTGCAAAACATTTCTAGACACATTACAGGCTGATAACATTTGAAACTTACCTATTTTGCTAGTATTAACTGAATTTTTTTTCCAAATACATCAGAATTATTTCAGAGATCACACATGAAAAATGAATGAAGCATTTATTTAGGTAGAGTTGAATTATTTTGGAATTCTGAATATTTCTACTATTTCTCTTAGAGCAGAAGTCTCAACTGACATATTGCAACTCTATTTATTAATGGCCATAGCTTATGCTAGTAGTTATAGTGATCACCTTCAGTTAAACTAATGAAATTGCCAACTTCCTTCAGAATCTGCTATTAAACAGGGAACATTTTCTGTCTAAATGTGGAACGATAATCACATTGCAGCCTGTTTCCAGTGTGGGCACAATAACTATGTCTC
The DNA here is from genome assembly GCA_019455555.1 of Galemys pyrenaicus. NCBI lineage: Eukaryota > Metazoa > Chordata > Mammalia > Eulipotyphla > Talpidae > Galemys > Galemys pyrenaicus. The sequence goes on along the minus strand of JAGFMF010011577.1, from coordinate 1,967,057 downwards.
CATTCCTTATTCAGAGCTCATACTTCTTTCTCAACTTGTATTAAATCTGCAGGTATTAAAGCATCTGCAAATTAAGTGAGTGATATTGAAAAGAAGAAAAAGATAAAGCTTCTCTCCCTGAGGATATTAGTAGTTAGTAAAGCTATCATTTACAAGAGCCTTTTTTATTACTAAATTAAGCTCATTGGTCCAGCTATTTCTCACAATACCTTCTTATGCAGATGGAAATATTTCTTCTGCTCTATACATACACACTCTGAGGCTAAAATATCACTGACAAAGGTGAGAAGTTGAAACGATGAGCAGCTTGTTTTTTTTTTTTTTTCCCTAAACTGTGAGTTGCCATTATCAGCAGCTATGGAAACTATCATCAGACTTCAAGTGTGTGCAGATGCACGCCATCTAAGGGCAGCCTCATTGGAGTGAAAGCTCCCAGAGGGCAGGAAGCAAGTCTGCTCTTTCCATGGCTCAGTGTAGTCTGCCCATGCCAAATACCTTCTGAGTACTTACTACAAGAATACCAGACTTTCCTACTTGTCATGAAAACTGCTAGAATATTTCCACATGGAAATGCAAAAGAGCATTTCTAGGGATGGAATTTGGAATTACAGTCATGATTTCACAATGAGGGTTTCTCAAGGTCAATACTTTCTAGAAACTCAGACAGTGAGGCAAACACAGATTAGTCCAGCCATAATGCCCCTCATTTAAAAACAAACAAAAAAACCCAGCAATGTATGTCAACATTTAGTTGAGAAAAGAATGTTTGTATTTTATAAAAGATGGTATCTTCAAGGATAAAGTATTAAAGGCATGGAAATAATATTTTTTAATATAGATTTATTACATCATCTTTATGGCTTCAGTTTTAGGAGGAATGTAGAGGAACCAAATAAGAGGTGGGGGGGAAGTAATTGGAGAAAATATTTAAAAACATATTTTTTGTTTTGTATTGCTCTGTGTTGATCTCAGTGGAGGTGGTTTATGCCATAGATATGGTTAACCATGGAGATAGTCTTCACCTTGATTTGAGCTCGGTGTCCTGGGAGGTAGTTAGCATCCCTCTAAGCCTGACCCTGAAAATGATGCTGTTGAACACTGAGGTGCCAGATGGTTCAGATTGGACAGATTGCATGCTATTTATATGATGATAGTGATTTCTATCATTAAGAAGGACTATGCAGCTTAAATAAGGATATACCCTGCATTTTCTGCAGCAAGAAACAAGTAACTTCAAATCAAAGAAATACACTGTCTTATTTTCTAATATTCATATCAAAATGATAGCATGGACTCACAAAGGGGAAAAAATGTAGTATTACAATTCTGCCTTGCCCTCCTTTATGATGACCTGTCTCTACTTCCCTCAAAGACATGCATGCATTATCTTAAAAGGGAGATTAGGGAGAAGAGACGGTGTGATTTAATTTGCACTGCAGTTCTACAATATCTGTCAGAATGTTACAGGAACTTCAAAACACTTTGATGCCTTCAGTCTGAAACTTCTGATTTCATAAGAAATTATAAAACTTAAACACAGTTTGCATGATTTCACTTTTTCTCTGTTCAATTTTTTTGCTCATCTCAGTACAGGGCTCATGTCTTTCTATGTAGCAGTGCATTCTGATCAAATTTCATTCTTCCACTGCTCGCTTTCCATTCAGCCAAATTTTTATGTTTATGTTCACCTCACCTTAACCTAGAAATCATGTGCATACACTGATTTGGATTTTTTTTAAAAACTACATAAATGTCAAGGTTTTGTTAGTAGAAAACAAAATGTACAGGTGATTTTCTACTAGAAGTCACATTATTTAGGCACCCATTAAATCCTTATTAAATATAGCTTTTAAATGGCATTTGCATAATTTGAACTGTGTATGTAATTATAACAGGAAATATTTGTATTGTATCTGCAGGACATTTCATACTTCAGAAGGAGCACCTTTCTTTGAAGATTATTCTAAAAAGGTTAAATGATGTAAAATAAGCACACTCATTTTAATTAAGGAGGGACTGCCACTTGAGGATTATGTCAACGTTATAATCACAGCTTCAAGTAACTGAGAAAATGCACAGTAGAGAAGATTTGAGCTTGAGGAAGGATATAGGCTCTGGAGCTAGCTTTGCTCATTTGAGAGGTTTGTTAGTAAAAAACTGGTCTTCCATAAAATTGGTTGTAATGAGAGCCATAGAATAACTGTCCAAAAATATATGGACGAAGCTACACAATGTCTAATCTGATGTTGCAACTCTTGATTCTTTTCAGCCCTCTCAGTAGGTTGGTTTGCATTATCCAATAGCATAAGCTTTACTGGGGGTATAATTTTATTGACTATCACTCAAGAATCTCTCTTTCATACTGTTAAGGAGCAATCTACCAAAGTTCTGTAGTCAGGATGAATGGAATTTTAATATGGATTGGTTCAATATGCTGAGTTATCAATTTTAAAAAAGAATTTCTAAAGGCATTTAGAATTGAGTAATTAGTATACCAATGTGAAATAATAAAAATCAACAAAAACTAACAATTTTCCTTAGGCATATTTCAGTAATTTTACTGAGTATAATTCTATGTGCATCAAGATTGTATTAATTTTTTCTGAAAAAGCATTTAAGACTTAAAATATAGGCTTTATAAGTATATATATATGTTTTAAGATATTATATATATGACTATACATACTTATATGTATAACCTATATTTTAAATCTTAGATGCTTATACAGAAAAACTAATATATATCACGATTTTAAGTAATTCCAAAACATTTTCAGTCTTTTTTTATTTGAACACCCTTTGTTTACTGCATGTTACTTTAAATGGTTTTTGTTCAGCATTTTATCTATATCTTTATTATATACCTATAATAAAAAACAGTTTTTAAAATCATACAAAGCAGGCTAATTTTGAAACAAAGTGGATTTACTGTTGTACAGTTGTAAATACACTCTACTTGGAGAATAATCTTAAAGTGAGTCATAAATTTTCTACACTCTTACATATATCTTTCAACCAAAACTCAAAGGAAATGTAAGGTTATGTATAGTATCTGTAAATATACACATATATAATATCTTCTCTTTAAATAGCTACATAAAACCATAATAACAACTGACATTTTTATAGAATAAGATATACTGATTAAATCTTAAAATATAATATAGGTCTCATTCATTTTTAATTTCTTTAAAATAGCACTGAAATCATTTGTATAGCTTCTCAAATATTTCCTTTTTGGAAAAATAAAACCTGCATTTTTCTTTAGCCACCTCTCTTCATAGCTGTTCAATATATGCTGTATCATGGAACTAGATTTTAATTTACTCAGAATGAAATGTGTCCATAAATAATTAGTAAATTGATAGAAAAGAGTAATTATGAGAAAACTGATAGAAAATAATTCAAACTGCAATGCTCTTAGATAAATCATAGTTAATTGTACATGGAAATCCATTAGCTTCATTTGGATACATAGTTAGATGACTAATTAGGTTGAAAATGTAATGGCAGTCTTAAAACATAAGTTCATTTAATCGAGTCCTGGAAGTCAGTGTTGTTTTTGGAGGGGGGTGGGATTAGAGGTCACTTAATAAATTTAGCAGGTCTTTACACTTCATATCAGCTAAAATCTGAAGGTAATAATATGTGGAATTACTTGTCCAAGTCAGTATACGCCACTACTTCAGAAGCATACAATTTCATGTGGTGTAGAACACATTACTTGAAATTTGTCAAGACTTGGATTTACCATTAACTATTGAGGGTTCTTCTTTATTGCCTTATGATGAAATCATGATTTCTTAAGCTATCCTCATTCCTACAAATAAAGTATCCCTACGAAAAACAAACCCAAAAAACTCAAGCCTTCCTATTGCACTCTAATATCTTCCCTGTTTCATGTTAGGTCAATTTTTGTACATGTTATATACACCTTATACTTCTTATTATAACTTTCTCTTGTCAACATATTTATCTCCCTTTCCCATAATAGACCAATGAAACAATCTACAATTTGTAGTCACTGCACAGACCTGTTAGAATCATTACAAGTGATTAGACAGAGTTGCTGGTCATCGCCAACTGCACATAATTGTACACACCTTTCAAGGTGTCTTCCTGCAGAAGTATGAACCTCTTGAAATGGTGCCTGTCAGATCATTGATGCTTTTCCACTTTCCAAATATATTTAAGCAATTTAATCTTCCTTGTATGGATTTCTGATTTATTGGTCCACACTGACCATTGTTATTTTGGAAGTCCCCATTTTTCTCATCTCCACTCTCTTTCAATGGCTGTGGTCTTCCTCTATCACCCCTCTAATGCAGACTTTCTCAGAGCTCAAGAACTCACTCTCCTTTTCTTTCCTTTGAAATGCTTTCTAGGAACTACTCTAAATACTTACTGTCTCCCCCCCCCCATTCAACATTGATTTCTCTTTACAATTATAGGTTCAACGAGCCGATTTGCTTGGGTTTTTTTGTTGTTGTTATATTAGGTACTCATATCAAATCAGTGCTTAGTATAATATCATAATTAATTAAAATTAATAAAAATGTTACTGGAATTGATTAATCATTCCAATCGATGAAATATTGCAGTTAATATTATAATATTGATTATAATTTCTGGTACTACCATTTAAAACTTACCCATGATCTTTCCTAAGCTAGATATAGAAATCATTTCAGTAAACTAATCTAATAGAAAGCAAGCATTGATTTTTATTCATTTTGGTATCTCCAGCAACTGGTATTATGTTTTATACGTAGATGTAGTACAATAAATTTTATTAAATTACTCGCTTTTCCCTTTGTTTTCCACAACTATTGATTTCTGCAGATTATTCTTGAATACATGTACTGTGTCATCTCAAAAATCTATACAGCCTAACAGCTAATATCCCTCTTCCACACAATTCCTAGTATGCCTTTGTTTCTCCTCTACTGTGCACATATTTGAAAATTCATAATTCCAATTTCAGTATGCCTTAATTTTCCCAATTTGTTAAACCTTTGGACCTATTTCCTTACCTTTAAAGTAATTTTAATAAAGAACAATGTGTTTGCTTTCTGCTTACACAACTATATAACTTTCTCAAAATAAGGAGTTTTTTTAATTTTCCACTCCCTCTTTTCCTTTTTTATTTATTTATTTTTTTCACTCTTGCAACTTTATTAATAACACGCAAAGGTGCCTGGACGCAGCGCCGCGGCTGGCCGGCTGGGGCACATGTGCCCGCTCAGCCAGCGTGCCTAGGGCCAGGTCTCCACGCGTAGCCTAGACCCCAAGGCTTCATAATAAATTAATCTAACTTAAATAAACAGATTAATTCTCTTAAAAAACTGAAAAGTGTGGCTTCAACTTTGGATGGCCTGACGGTGGAGGCGCAAGGCCGGTGCGTCCTGGGGGCGCCCTCACTGCTGCGTCAAAAGCACATCTTCAGGAGCACGACACCCGCTCGGGCCTGAGCCCCGCCCCTGGTGTTGCCGGACTAGTCCCCGCGCCAAAAGAATGCCATCTATACTTGAAGTCTTCTCTATTTTTTTTTACTCTCCCCAATAGCATCTGCCTGGGCCTCATCCAGTCGGTGACTCTGATGTGGAATTAAAATCCTTCCATGTACGCTCACAGTTGGGCCATCAACATTACATTGATCAACAGAAAATTCCTTGCAATCAGCCAGTCCTCCATTTCCTACAGTTTATTTGGATCTGTGATACTTCCCACTACATCCCTCCCGGACCCTTTAGTAATTCTGAGAGATTTCAAGTTACTTACCATGGACACTGTTAACTCCCCCTTAGCCACCACCCATAGATTGTTACTTAGAACTGGTTAATACTATTGTTCGTCCAGTCTGTTTAATGTTTAATTAAAGTCTGTTTAATGTTAAGTTGTTCACAATACTACTTCCAAATCTTCTTGCACTTTTTTTTTCCATTATTTGTGTTTCCTGAATTTTTAGTGTTTCGCTTTCTACTGTATCTTTCTTCTAGGGTCTCATTGTATTCCGCATCCTCCACCTCTACCTGCCTCATTAAATTTTGCACTTAGCCATTATTATAGTGGGTGCTGCTGAATTTCCATTCTTACTGAACCTCTCCTGATATTTTCATTAGGTGACTGCTTGTCCCATTTATAGATTAACAACTTTCAAATTAACAAAATACATGAATTCCAGGTTATATACCCAACTGGCTACTGGATGAAATCACCTGAAATATGAGAAGTCCTTGTAAGTGGCATAGATGAAGCAATTCCTACCTTTTCTTTACAAACAACTTAATCATTCTTTTTGTTTATTCTCTCAAGGGCCATCTTCATTCTCTAATAGCTGAAGTTAGAAATTCTGGGACAATGATAAAATGCTATTTCTTCCTTAAAGAGCTGCTAAAATGTAGTATCTCTTCTTTACTTAGTACCATCCTTATCACTTTTGAAAAAATCCTATATCTAGTTCCTGTTACTCAGTTACTATTATGTAAAACTCTTGACATAGCCATGGAAGATGATAACTTGTATTTCTTTCAAATCTAGTGACCTTCTAAACATTATGTATCCTAGGATAAGTACAAAGCTGACTGTAAAAAAAAAAAACAAAATAAAAAAACTGAAAACAATAAATGGCGAGAATGTGGTGAAATGACTTCTCATACTCTTTATGGGAATAGAAATTTGTGTGGCTACTATGTATCCCTCAAAAAATTAAAAATATGATCCAGCAATTTAACTTCTAGGTGTTTATCTGAAGAATATGAAAACATTAATTCAAAAAGACATACACACCCTTATGTTTACTGCAGCACAATAGCCAAGATAAACCTAAATTCCCACTGACAAAGAAAAACAAAACAGAATCAGGGATAACTACACTGTGTGTGTGTGTGTGTGTGTATACACATGTCTATGTGTATATATAGAGATCTGTGTGTGTGTCTGTGTGTGTGTATATGTATTCAAGAGACTAGTACTCAGTAATTTAAAAAAAAATGAAATCCCTGCCTTTTGTGACAACATGGAAAGAGCTTCAGGCAGTTACACTGTCAGAATGTCAAAGACAAATGCCAGATGTTTTCACTGATGTGAAATGTAAATAAATATAACACGCTAACAAAACACACAAAGATAGCTATTGGAGTCTGAGAACAAATTGGTGATTACCAGAGGGGAAGGGGAAGTGGGAGTGGTAGGAATGGGTGAAGGGTGAAGAGGGTCAATTAGATAGTGACTAATGATACTAGGATCATGGCGGGGGCGCGGGGGAAGCATGGTGTACTAGGTACCTCTATCAAGGTGTGAAGTCACACTCCTGAAACTTGCACAGGATTGTAAGCCAACGACAAGTTAAAAAAGACATATTCTTCTTTGGTATAAATTATCAGTATGTTTTTTTTTTAAAGTGCTTTGTGTAGTGACTATGTTATATTCTTATATTCTTCTTAAGTTTTCCATTGAATAAGCTCCGTGGTATCTACCTGAATCCACCATATAAAAGAAGGAGTAAGATAACCCAGTTGGGAAGAACTGGATTTATCTTACACATTTGGGGTTTTGAGGGTCACCTTGACCTTTAAGTAGATATATGCTTTCCACTAGCAAGCCTACACAAATATATTCATTTTGACTCCATCTTTGCCTTTCAGTGGAAATGAACCAGGGGATTATGTCTCAGGTTATCCTTCTCTTCTCATGCTACATATCCCTCCCTCCTCGGGAACAGTTACCACTTTGTTACTCTGACCTCACTTATTGTGTTGGTCAGTTGTGTATCTCTAGTCTGTATCTTTCATCTCAGCTCTAGGCCAACAGTCAACTCCATAATAAATATCTACATTAGGCACTAGAAGAAGAAATTCATGTGTTATGGTCATGATTCATTTATTCATATCTTCCCTATCTTTGTTTTTTCTTACAAGTTCCCTTACAGAAAGCAAGCCATCATGCTCCCAGAGGCTCAAGCCACAAACCTGGGTGTCACTCTTGATTTCCTTTCCTCCCTATATCTGTATCTGTTTGCCTACCAACTCTTCTTGGATCACTTCCCTAATTCCCTCATTACACAGACTCACAGGCATATATGCATGTCCTTACCATGGTCCCAGTAACTATCATCTCCCACTCTGAGTATCTCTAATGACATATATTAGACATATACTGGCCTCACTCCCTCGAATGTTATACCTCAGGACTGTTCTTGGATACTGGAACCAAGATGACGTTTTCCAAAAACACTTATTAAGGTAGCAACCTTCATTAAAAGCCTTAAATAACTTTTCTCTGCTCTCCTTTCTTCCAAATCTAGCCACCCCATGGTCAATCTCTCCTCTGCAAATACTGAAAACCACATCATCCATGCTTATGTTAAACCTCTTTGGAAGCATTTCTCATTATAATATTCCCTTTGGCTTTGAACACTATTTCACTCACTCACCCTACCATCACCATTTCCTGAATAATTTCTAATACGTCTTCCAGGATGCAGATGACAGGATTAGGTAGGTTTTTCCATTTACATGCTCACTTGTACCAGGCTCCCCTCTGCAGCCCTACTCTACAGTACATCTCAGTACATCTCCTCCATTGAACTGTACAATTCATAAGAGTGAGCAAAGCCTTGAGCACATGTGGCAGGAAGAACTGTGTGAATGGAGCCCAGGGGCTCTCCCCCTTCACATGGTTTCCAGCCTCTGAGGGTCGATGGGATGCTATGACATAAGTCCTGTGATTATACTACATTATACAGGAAATGTAATAATCAATGGGCTTTGATTAAAAGGGAGATTATCTATATTGGTCCACTCTAATCCCATAAACCCTGTAAATGCAGAGAGGTTTTCTCTAGCTTATAGTGCACCAGAGAGTCAGATACAAAACAAACCCACAAAAATTCCAGCCAATTCTGCCAACAACCTGGAGGAAACTTGGAAGTGATTTCCTCCCAGTAGCTACAGGTAAAAGCTCAATCTGACATATCTTGATTTCCCTCTGTGAAATCCTCCACAAGAGAATCCAATGGGGCCCACTTGATATTTCAACCTAAATAGCTATGAGATAATAAATGGGTGTTGTTTTATGCCATGAAGTTTCTTGTAATTTGTTACAGTAGCAACAGAAAACATATAGTAGCTTTTATGAACACAGTTGAAAGCCAATAAATGTTAGTGGAACAGTGGCACTTAATACAACTTAAAGTATATAATAACAAACAAACAAACAGGCTTTTCTGCTCTTAGAGGTACAACTTGGGTGGATTTTTTTTTTTTTGGTAAAATATGTGTATTACTGTTACAGGGCAGGGAGAGGAGCACCCAGAAGCCCCAAGCCTGCCCTCTCTGAATGGGTTCTGCCATCCGCCGCATTAAGACAAACATACAAAACT
>JAGFMF010011577.1:1860877-1957625 GCA_019455555.1 Galemys pyrenaicus | reverse complement strand
AGCACAGTTTCTTCACATGTCCCTCTGCTCCACGTGCCCCATCCAGGTCTCCTTGCTGTTCTCCATCTTCCTTTCTTCTCTTCTCTCTTCTCTGCAGAATCTTCTTATTCTCAGCTCCACCCACTTAGGGTGGAACCAGGATTTTGGGAACTTCCCCTTTTCCTGGGACCACCCTGTTAAATTACTTTAATAATGGATTCATTTTTAAGTTGATTCATCTGATGTTTACTGGGTAATAAAAATGGCATTTCTAAACCAAGAGCTTCTCAATGTTAACCTGAATTTAACAAGTCTATTATAACAGAATATCTAATGCATATAATGCATCCATCAAAGATCTAAATAAAGACTCTAATATCAGCAGTATTATTAGTGATTTAATGAAAGATCCAGCAATCAGTGCTTGTCATGGAATTGAAAAGAGTTGATGTGACTGATGTCTTTGTCTCTCCATACACATCCCTGGGTAACTGTCACAGTGTCTTGTTTTGACTTGCCATCTTTCAGAGAAGCAACTACTAAATCTATGTCAGAGAATGTTGAATGCTTATTCAAACTAAGTATTCAAACCACCTACTATTCTGGGATTATGGTTTGATTGTTGGCATTTATTTTTCTTTCAGTCTCAGTCTAATAAAACAAATTTCCTATGAAAAGACAGAAATGCAAGCTAATGCATTCTACACTGGTTTGAGTTATAGCTTCCTTTTAAACAAGGCTAACTTAGAGAATGTATCTAAAAAAAAAATAAACAACCTCGGTGAACCTTTGAAATATTAGCTGTTGATTCATTTAGATACTCATTTAAAGTATTTTTTTGTCAGGCAGAATGCTAGGCACTTGAAATAAAAGGATACGTTAGACACAATAAGCATCATATATTGACTCATACATGACTGATATTAATGCAAAATAAACTACTACATACAGTAGTAACATAACTCTATAAACTAATCATAAAAGTTCAAAATTTCTACCTGGTGAGTAGAGCCCCCCAAATTTTTTTCAAGATTTATTTATGTATAAAAGAACTGGGGTATAGGGCAGAGGTGTGGGGTGTGAGAGGATCCTCCAGAGACAGAGTGGAGGTAGAACAGGTAGATTAACTGAAATACACTGCTGAGGGGAACAGTGGGTGAGAAGGGAGAGGTCTGCTTAGTCATGTAGGTCAGTTCCCTGGCTAGGGATCAACTCAAATCACAGTGGCTGCCAATAGCCTAATAGTGCTGAGACTTAACCCCTTCACCACCAGTGAGGTCCTTCAAAGTATCAAGCTGACTGGAATGTAGGAGCAGCAGGAGGTGAAACCAGAAAGTTGTCTTAAGAACTGAGAAGGGTATGAGATTGTATCTCCTAAAAGCTGCAGGTTGTTGTGCAAGAGTTTCAAGGATACCTGCAGAACATTCAAGACTGCTGTATTAGACACAATGCAACCACAGGGGTCTTCTCCCTAGTAATATAAGGATAAGGACCAAATTCTGTTTCAACTGAAAATGTGTATATGTTCATACAAAACACACACACACAATATACTGGGTTGTGTACAATTTGAGACAGATTACAAAATAGACCTAGGAGTTTTAGTTACACAAGGAATAACTGTTTCCATTAGTGCCACAAATAAAATAAGTCCTAAAAACCCTTGAAAGTTGACTGTGGAATGGAGGCAAAAGGTGGGAGTTGGGGGTTGAGAACAAAGAGGAGGCCAAAAGGAATTTGGTGGTGGACGCACTATGACAAAAGTGCCCAAAGTCACATCCTGCACTTCTGTAATGGAAACAATGATGCAAACCAAGACTAACTCCATAAAAGCTATTTAAGAGAACTGTTTAATATTAAAAGTGATTAAAAATGTGTTGTTATGCACATAATTAAAATCTGGGTCACTTTTCTATCAATGTCAAGAATGTATAGTGATTAGAATCCTATTACATTGAAAGTGTCCCACGGCCAGAAATAATCACTAGCATCCAAATAATGACAAAACACTCACTACAACTATTTAGTCAGTTTGATACTTCTACTTTCGTAGAACAGAATATTTACTTACATATCTCAATTTCAGGATCATCATTTTCTACATGTGCTATTATTAGCCAATTAAAAGTTATACTTTAAAGATATCAAACGTGGAATCCAAGTTATTTCACTTTAAACAACATATCTTAAATGTACTGAATGTATTCGCCAAGTTCAGCCTATATCTAAACATGTTCAATTATTTTTTTTTTCTTTCTTGGGAGAACTGGGGTGTGGTCAAGAGGTGCAGGGTGAGGAGGCACTTGAGAGAATTCACCAGAGACAGAGTGGGGAGCCGGACAGCAAAATATTCTGCTGGAGGGAGCAGCTGGTGAGACAGGAGAGGTTGCTACACCATGTAAATCAGCTCCCCAGCGGGTGATCTAACTCAGGCCAGAGTGGTGACAGCACTGAGACTTATTTAACCCATAGACCTCCAGGAAGGCCCAGTGTTCAACTGTTTTAATCTAACACACATAATCTTTTCTGTTTACCTGTGCTCATGAGCATTCACTCCAAGACATATAGTCATAAATATGGCTGGTTGACTAAAATAACACTGGGGTTTTGTTCTTATTTATTCCAGGGGTGACCTTTTCTCTTTTGCCCACATCCATCCTTCCCCATAGTTTGCTCCCGACTCAGTTCTCTTTCTGTATACTTCTAACTTTGTAACGGCTTCATATCATGTCTGACAGGATGTCAATCGCTTTTCAAATTCTCCAATGAGTGCATTTTGTTCTGCTTGCCCAGAATGGAATCATCCTTTTTCTTTTACAAAAATGTCAGCTTCTTTCTGATATGTTCAGTCTTTTTTTAGACTGCTCATAGTATTGGAGAAATCCTCCATAGAAGTTTCATCCTTTCAATCCTCTCCTTCCCAGAAGTCCAAAGTATAGTTATTTCTCTGCTATTGTTAGAGCCCTTTTGTCTTATTTCATGGCTTATATCTGTAACCATAAGAAGTCTGAATAAAAATAGTGAAAGGCTGGAATATGAATTATTTTTCTTGACATTTTAATTGGATAAATTTAGTTTAATGCTAATATTGGGAGCCAAAATATATTATATCTGTTTTTATACAGTTAAAATATTTTCCTTGAAGGATAATGCAATGGTTCTCTTTATGAGGAGGCCAAAGTCTGATCCTGGCTCACATTAATCAAAAGTGACTTAGAGCAAGATTTCTTCTATCTCTGGACGACTGTTTATTTATTTCTAAATAAGGGACTTAATAATCTTAGTTATTTTTCTTTTTTTTTTTAAATCATACTACAGTGGTGTTTTACCTTCAAGGTATTTACATTGACTATTTTTCAGCTCTACAATAGCAAATTAAGCCATAATGGGATTACTTAAGGAAATACTCTATCTTCCTATACTAACAGTGTTATGGAAAAAAAGAAAAGGTCATAATGAATGTAGGCCATTCCCCCAATTTTTTTCTATAATATCTCCAAAAAAATGTATTTTTCTCCTAGCCTAGGTACATAAAACTTTTATTCCACAGTGCAGGACCATAACTGAGAAAACCTTTTTTCCTACTAAAGAAAGTCAATTTTATGGCAAAGGGATTTGAGGAATTATTTGATTATCACTTCATTTGTGTAGCCAATCAGGAAAAGCAAAGAAGGGAAAGGCACAGTGGATTAAAGGGAGGATTAGTGTATGTTGGTGGTGGATGTGGTAACATGTATCTGAAGAGGCGTGAACATATACCCTTAAATCACAGGTAGTGCTATAAATCAATGTTACTACAGTGAAAAAATGACAATTTAAAAATAAAGAAAAAAGACTCATTGCTTAGAGGTTGCTATATTGATCAAAATCCTTGCTAGGGTCCTCCCTGGTGGCACAAGAGGTTAAGTCACAGCACTCTGAAGCTATCCATAGCCACTGCAGGACGAGTTCGATCCCCTGGCAGCGAGGGGACCCACATGGCGCAGCAGACCTCTCCTGCCTCGCCCGCTGCTCCCCTCAGCAGTGTGTTTCAGTCTCTCCACCTGTTCTGTTCCCCACTCTGTCTCTGGTGAATCCTCTCACCCCCCCATATCTGGCCTGTACCAAAGCTCTTGTATGCATAAATAAATAATAAATCTTAAAAAAAAATCCTCGCTACCCCCCAGTTCTAACTTTATGATTTTACATTAGAAATATACTACCTGATAAAAATCAACTCAGTATAGTCCTTCTGCAGTAAAAGTAGGACATGCAGTAATTCTTCACTGAACTATTTCATTACGCATGCATTACCCATTAAGTACAGCTGTTTACCAGTTCAGCAATTACATTACAAATATTTCTTTAAATTTTCAGCAATAACAGTATTATTCAATTGACTTTCCTTTTTCAAATTCAAATGCTATTGGTTTCAATTACTGTAGAACTCAATATGGAACCCAACAGTGGTTTGGGGAAACATTTTAATGCCATGCTAAACAATTACAACATGCACTAGTAGGAATTTGGCTCTGCAAGACTATATATCTATAAAATGTAATACATATATTTTTATAATTTCATTGATCAGTTTCAACTTTCTATAGCTAAGTCTCAAAGTTGTATAAGAGATAATTTGTATATATTCTGCAAGTTCAGGGCCTTCCTGGTGACACAAAGGGTTAAGTCTCAGCACTATGAAGCTATCTGCTGCACAAGTTTGATTCCCAGCCATGGAGCTGATCCACATGGCACGGAAGACCTCTCCTGCCTTGCCTGTTGCTCTCCTCAGCAGTGTATTTCAGTCGATCTGCCTGTTCTGCTCCCCACTCTGTCTCTAGTGAATACTCTCACCCCTCCCCTACCCCCACCTCTGGCCTCCGCCCTAGCTCTTTATGCATATAAATAAATCTTTAAAAAAAAATTCTATAGGTTCTGCTTCAAACATATGCAGCTTAAATATGATACAAACAATGACCTGAAATAGAAATTAGAAACCTGGTCTAATTTTGCCTTTACTGCTAAAATATGACATTAGCTTTAATATTTACTCTTACTAGGACAACTTTTGCTTTTTCTCAATAATAAGGTAGACAGGATCTCTAAAGTTGTTTTAAAACTTAAGGTATGGGTTTTAGTTAAAAGTTTTATGTTGGAAAGTCAACATGTCCTTAAGTTACTATCTGATTTTCTGTCTACATTTTTACAAACAACCAATCTTAGTACTCTAAACCAGTATTACCTTAATTTAAAAAAAATATATAAAATTAAATCAATAAATTACTACTCTTGATCATTTTAGTATAATGAAAAAAATTCCTGACTTTCAAAGCCCAACTGAAATCCATTGTCTCCTGAACTAGTTTTATGTTTCCTTTGTGAAAATTTTATACTGGACAGCATTCCTTTTGCAAAAAGTGCCTAGCATAGAAAAAAATATCCAATGTCATATATCTGAGTATATCATGCAAATAAGTGATCAGGAAAGTCAGGAATTTTTATCCCAAAAATCTTCTTTTCATAACTCTTAGTACAGTTTAGTCTTAATATAATGTTAAGATAACAAATCTATAATGAAAAAAAAAAGTGTAATAAATATCAAGGAAAAACACCAGTCAGGAATAGACCCATAGGAGATACTCAGCAAAACTGACAGTACCTGTCCCCACAGTTAGCAGATTATAGTTTCAGGAAAGGTCTAGGTGCCCTTCTAGAGCAGGACACAGGGTTCCAACCACTGGAATGGGGTCTGTGTTTCTTCCCCTTGAATTTGGCCTTGCCTGAGTCTACAGCAGAAGTAACATTTTGAGTATTCCAAGTCAAGGTCCTAAGGAGTGATTCAAATAGATGTGGCGCTGAGGGAATGCTCATCTTTGAGAGCAGACACCAGACTGCAAGAAGTAGAGAAGCCATGAGGAGAGACGACGTGACATGTTTCAGGTGAGAACCCCAAACAAGGCCAGCAGATTAGGGAGTAGTCAGACAGGCTTTCAAATGGTACCCGTTGCCAGCACCAGCTCCCTTTCTGCCACCCAGCCTTCCCTCCTGTGAGGGAGGAAATTGGCCTATTTGAATTCTAACTGCGGACTCCAGAGCCCAAGAGAATGACCATTGTTTTTATGTCACTACATTTGGGCTGCTTTATTACGCAGTGAAGCTAACTAGAGCACACTGTGGTAATCACAAATTTTCCCCCTTCTGCCTACCAAGTGGATATGGATTTGTGGTCATTTCCACTCTAGAGGGTTAATGATGAACAGTTTTATTTTTCCTGGTAGAATTGAAATTGTACTGCTGATTTTACCACATGATCAATGCCTTTCTGTCTATTCACTGAAGTATAAATTATATTCATTAAAGGCACCCTTGCATATACATTATTTCTCAAAACTCATCATGTATTTGTAACAGTGAATTAATTTGCTTAATTCTTTATCTGTCAAAGGCTGCATCAGCAATAAACAATGACAATTTCTTCATTCTTGCCTCTTTATCTCCTGTCATTTAAAATACCAACTTCCTCTTCAAGCTTTCAAAGAAAAAGTACTTTTGGTAGCTATATCAAGCCGCTGGTACTTTCCTTACTGTCTCATCTCAAAATATCAGTCCTTAAATTCTCATGTCTTTTCTTGATACAGTGAAGTCAATTCCACCTTCATCCTTGTATTAGACCAAGTTAATCTTTTATATTGTCCATCCCATTGTTTTATCGCCCCATTTCATGATTCATCCTTCTCCTCTTTGAACTGAGAATCCAAGGTTCAGTAAGACAGAAGCTTCTACATGTTCATGGATATGAAAATATGAACAAAGTATACTGCCATTGAAGAATAAAAATAAATCAGCAGTATACAAATGAGGTTTTTTTTTTCTGTTGAAATAATGAATAATTTAGAACAACTATCAGCTTGATCACTAGTGATAAAAATAGAAATTTAACTTTGGCATTCATGGATTTATTTATATAACTTCAACTTATATCAGAAAATAGCAAAGTACCATCAGCGAGCTTTAATAATTTAGAACTTTTTACATTTTAAGCATTTGATTGGGTAATACCTCTTCTTTGTTTTATAAGATTGTTGATGAAATCTAAAGTTTCCATATACAAACACTGAGAACTAAAAAGGGCAATCTAAAATCACAAGACTCATTTATTTCTTCATATTTAACTCTGAGAAATTGTTTTTGCCACTTCAATAATGTTACAATTCAGTGTTACCTCATTATTTTTTTTCTCTTCCCCAACTAGTATAAGTCAAAAACAATCTTCTTTCTTCGTTCAGTATCATAACCATTTTCCAGCTTACTGATATTTTGATTTGCCAACATACAATTCCTGGAGGTTTACTGAGAATTGCCATTTACCTAACACAGGGTTTATCAACAACAAACATCTTACCTTTATTGACAATACAGTATGACATGGTATGCTATTGTTTGATATGGTATGTTATGCTTCCTACTTATTTCTCATTTAAGCATGTGTGAGTGTGTGTTCTATCATTATATATGTAGTGAGTCACCTACAGTGTTTTCTATGCAGTCAAAATTTAGATGTCATGTAAATTCGTCTATGTAGTCAAGATTTATATTTTCAGTTCAAAGTAATTCTAAGTTAGATTTGAAGTCTGCTATTTAGCAGATACACCCCAGTTCTTGAATCCTTAGAGAAAAATGTACAACACTGAGTAGTCATTTAAATTTGTTTTCACCAACATTTTTAAATTTCCTCCACATGGCTAGACAGAATGACTTCTCATCCCTTCTTTCTTTTACTCTCCAACTTCCCAAGATGTGTATTTTGCAATTTCTCCTCTTTCTTCAAGCATACCTTTGACTTGTCCTTAACAACATTCAGCAGCAGCTCATTCTGGAGGCACATCTCATGTTCATTGTTAATCTAAAGGTTGGTGTCACCCTTTGATGCTTCCAACTGTTTCTTCCCCTTTCATTTCCCCCAAATTCCTGCTCCTCTAAGAATCCATGTCATCAGACATTTCCTTTTTCTTTAATGTAACCTATCAATGTCTCATTAATGTATTTATAATTCATTATTGATTGCATTTGGTTTTCTGCTTTCTTCAACTCTATTCCTGTATTAATTATTAAAAACATTAATTTTCACATGGAGAAATCTAGCACGAGCTCTCTCAGCTCTGACTATGTTCTCTATAGTCCCTCAGTCAAGAAGTGCCATCTCCACTAAGGGCAAAATGGTCTGTCATCAAGATCTCAAGCATTCCACCCTCAGAGACAGCTCCCATTTTTTCCACCTTAGGTACTAATGACCTTATGCACATAATGACCTTATGAATTAATGACACACTGTCATCCCCATTCATGCAAGCCTCATAGCTCATTAGAACCTCAGTCTATTAAAGCAACAGCTATTCCATTCTCATGTGTAATCTCATCCCCAAACTCATAGGCAAACAGATAGAATCACATAAAATAACCTCTAATTTTGCCCACCAAAGAATAGGGATATATACATGAGGGCTCTTAGCTCATCTTAATCACCTTTCACAAGCCATACATCACACTGGAGGTCAGAATTTCAACATGAGTTTAGTGGTATGGGTGGGGGAGCAAACTTTCAGTTCACTGCAGTCATCTTTTCAGATCCAGTCATATCATGTTATTCCTCCACTAAATAGTCTCAAAGGAATTCCCCAGAAACTCTTCCTAACATTGCCTTAGTCTAATCTTGACAAATCTAGTCCAACCTCATCTCCATATGAGCCTTTTTTATAAACAATGAGTATATCAATTTGTACATATTCTTGCATTAAATAACACATATTTCTATTTCATTTTCTTGAAGTACTTTTCCTAAACTCTCCTTCCATGGCTGCCTTGTGTTTTAGCCAAAACTCATCTTTTCCCCCAGGTTCTTCTGAGAACCACTTTGTTAGCCAGAAGAGCCAGTTTTTTTAACAGCCCTCACTCAATCGTGGTGCTATGAGCTATTTTCTTAAGTTTATCTTTTATTTCATGTGTATGTGCTTATTTATTTTTTAAAGATATTATTTCATGCATACAAGAACTGAGATACAGGCCAGAGGTGCAGGGGTGAGAAGATTCACCAGAGACAGAGTAGGGAACAGAACAGGTAGAGAGACTTAAACACACTGCTGAGGGGAGCAGCAGGCGAGACAGTAGAGTTCTGCTGTGCCATGTGGATCAACTTTCTGGCTGGGGATCGAACTCTTGCCAAAGTGGCTGGGAAGCTTGATAGCACTGAGATTTTTACCCCTACACCACAGGGAGGCCCATGTGTATGTGCTTATTTTTTATGTTCACCTGCTAGTACAGAACTCCTTGAGAGCAGGGATGCAGTCCTTTTCACAATTTCCTACCTAACACCAGGAATTGTGTCTGCACAAGGAAGTAGTTAGTAAATATTTGTTGTCTGCTTGACGCTTGTGATTTATATATTAGGATCATCTAAAATATGCAGTCTCAGAATACCAGTTAAGTTTAATAGATTTAGCAGGAGAATTAAAAACATCCAAAGTGTGTATTTACCAACACCTAATTATAGTGCTAGTCACCATCAAACATGACTGATTTACCTAGCAAAGAGTTTACCATCAACACAGTCTCTGATGCTTTGTTTGTCTTGCTAGGAAAAGTTATCTTTTACTGTGAAAATTAATTCGTGCTTTCAACATATTTTCATAAACAAATCCCAGGCTATATAGTTACCTAAAATGATTTTACTTAAAAAATTTAATGTTGTCTATTGCTGATGATTCTTTTGCGCTTATCATTTAGGATCCATTATCATCATGTCATTAGAAGTTCTCTCATGAATTTTGTTATACTAATTTTCCAGCCATTTTCTGCAGGATTTTAAGAAACCTCCACAAAGATATAATTTCTGCTCTTTGGATTTTTTTAAAATTTTGATTATCTTAATTCACTGATTCTCTCTTCCTTTAATATGGAATATTAAATAATAATAAATATTTAATATGGATGAGAATCATCAGGGTAGTTAAGAAAAAGGTAACAAAAATGTGCTAAAAATGTAGATCTTTACCACCGCTATGCTCATTCAGAAATGTATACTTTTTTAGAAATCTACAACTTAAGTAAATGCACCAGTTGATTCTAATGCAAGTGGTGCTGCCTTTAATTTTAATTTTGCATGTGATTCTTTGAAGAGTTATCCTTTCTCAATGGATGGCTGCACAATAAGTTGTTGGAAGCTAGCATCTTAAAAAAATAACATTTTCCCTGCTACTAGGAACAGTACACATTGTTTTAGAAAATCTGGAAAAGGTACTGGTTAATATGCAAGTGACACGTGTCTCTTATAATCCATGGCCATAAACAAAAACTGTTAATTTGAGCATATGATATATTTTTAATAGTAATTTTTCATTTTTCAAGCACATACTATATGCCAGACACTATGGAGAATGATAAGAGCTACATGGAAAATGCCCATGTTTTCATGGAGTTATAGAATTACTTATTAAAAATTAGTGACATGTCATTAATAGTCCTTGTTACAAAAGATTTCATCACATAGAGGGGTCATAAATTTCAAAACTATACTAGAAGTCAACATTTAGGGTGTCTAATAGACACCTTTGTGTATAAGTAGTCAGCCAAATTCTGGATTATTTTCATATGACATCTTCTTAAAGTGCACTTTCCAGAGCAGTAGACAGGAAACACACTGCAAATGGTTTGTAAAAAAAAATCTCACTCTCAGAGGCAATGATCTAGCAGGTCTCATTTCCCACTGGAGAAACTGAGCATTTTAATTTTCAATATATTAAACAAAATTTAGATTTCACAAAAATCTAATTTAATATATAATAAGTTTTTTAAGATTTCTTTAAAAGTACTTTAATAAATTAAGCATTCGTATTTAATTTTGTATTATCATTTTTTGCACTAGCTTCTGATCTGACAGACACCCCCTGAAAAAGTACACCCACTTTTCACTTATGAAGAAAGGGATTCATGATCCTCAGAATAACATGGAAATACTTGGATACTATTTCCTTAGGTTTTGAGTGGTCTTCATGAGAGATATTAACTTGTAAAATATACGGTTAATCTTTTTATTTTAATTATGAGCTACTGATATTATAGACAGAAAATGTTTTCCATTACAGAGAAAAAGCATTCTCTTATTTTTAAATGTTTCCCCTCAACTTTCAACTCCAAATGACTCATTTGTTGTTGTAATGCATAAAGTTAAGTATTTTGTTTCCCTCTCCAAAAGCTAGTCAATCATTCTAAAAACATTTATTGGCAATCAGATTTATTCTTTCCTACAGATGTATTGTACAGTAAGTTTTAACATATACAGGAAAATTGTTCTCTCAGAATTTTCAAACCTAAAGATTTTCCAGCCTTCTTTCCTAGTTACAGAATATTTTTGTTTGTTTGCTTTGTGGCACCACTTCACATTTCAAAGGCATGGATCATTAGGATCGATTACTAATGACTAGCTGTACAGAAGCATTCTTAAATTCTGCCCTGGGGGTTAGACTGAATAAAGTAGATGTCAAGCCTTATGTATGAATTTTCCTACAGAAAATGTCAAGTCTTTCGTACACTTGGTAGAAAACATAATATGAGCTAAAGATAATTTTAAGCTATCACTAAGAGAGGATCATTGGAATATTCCTTTCTATTTTATTCCAACTCGATTTCTGTGATATAGTTAGCCAATAATGATCAGACACCCATGCTTCTGACTAAATATTTTCAAAACAGTAATTGAAATAACTTGTATTGTAACAGCCCCAGGAAATACAAAGGAGTCAGAGGCAAGCTGGCATCCGGAGAACCGGGACTTGTGGGTAGTCTCTAGAAAAGCTCCAAGGACCTGGAGTGGGAAGGCTCAGGCCGCATATTCCTTGACTACATGATGCTTAAAGACTTGATTTAATTAGAGTGATTTTCCTTGCAAAGAAAGAAATATCTAACTGTGGCTTCCCTTAGTCTGGACAGACAAGCAGACCCTCATCATTACACATCAGCAACAGCCGTATCTATCTTGATAGAGACCATGAGATAGTCACTGAATTATGCCAAGGATGAGAAAGCCAGGAAAAGATACTTGGAATCAATTTTAGCTGTGTATCATTTAGACAATAGGATCCCTTGCCATTTTTTACTGACTAATATTCCATAAAATATTTGTTCGGCAATATTCAAAATATGGAGGTGGGGAACAAAGAAGTTAAGCAGGCTCTTGTAAGCTAGTCAGTTATTCTATCTTGGCAGTTGATTCAATTTTTCCTAATACAGTCTAGGTATTTTAGCAAATATATTCCTATTACTCAGATTTGTCATAGCATTTGCTATTAACAAAGGACTTGGAGCCAACAGGACTTCTATCACTGTTCAGATATTTGGACCTATTTTATACAAACTTCTAAAGGTAATTGGGTTAGACTTGTATTTCCAGATTAATCAGATTCAAGATGAGTTTTGCAACATGACATGATCCCAATGGAACCATTAATAACTTGATCCTAGTGACATAAAGCATTGATTTATATAATATCTCCTGAGGCCTCACCCAACTTACAAAACAATCCTGTTTTTAACTCAATTTCTTCCCATCACTGTCATGATACCTTGCAGAAATTCATTCATAATGTTGTCAAGCATCTTGTTCATGCTCTCACATACTGCTCCCTAAATGCAGAACCAGTCAAAAATTTATTGAGAACTAAATTTGAAGAGAGAAATTTCTCCCCATGAGGACTTTGTACATGTACTTTTATTGGACTGTAGGAACGATACAAAGAAGCATCTATTGTTTTCTGGGGGAGGTAGTTATGCTACATGTTATTTACCAAGTCAACTGCAATGCAACAGAATTCTATCATGTAGACTCTCAAGTTAGCATAGTGGGCAAAGTAGTCAAATTCACCCTTAAAAATTCTAGGTAGGTTTCACCTTAGAAATCAACCTACCATGTTTCAAGTCTAGCACAACCAGTATGTTCTCCAATGTTGAAAAATATTGGCATACCTTAAATACTAGGAGAAGTAATTACACTTACATACACACACACACACAGACTTCAAGTTCACAGTCTGTGCATTAATATTCTTATAGAAAAGGCAGTAAGTGACTGCTCATAGAACTCAAGGCAGCAAATTCAAATCAGTCATCATAAGATTATTGAAAATTGGGGGTTCAGATTCCTGCAAGTTTTAACTACTGCTCTCTTTTCTCATTTTCATAGCTCTCTGTTTAATCAGTTTACTTAGACAGATGGGTCAGTTATGTAAACAATGATCTGTATGTATTTCTAGTCTTTGGCATTAGTCTTCATTTTCAATTCCTGATTCTTTGATATTCACTTTAAATATTATTTACTGAATTGCATGGAATATATAATCAAAATCTGGGGAGAAAATGGAGAATACAGAAAAGTGAAGTTTCCCATTTTCCTACAATGAATATTGTAGTGAAATAGTTTGTTTAAAGTTTTCCAGGAGAAAATTTCAAGAAGACTTTTAATCTAGTCTTTCATCTAAGAGAAATTAGAACTATTAGATATAGAGGTTATTACTGTATGAAAATAAAAAATGCTTGACTATGGAAGCAGAATAAAATGTATGAGAACAAAGCACAGAAGAGGCAGTCAATCTCTTTTGGAATTCCTGCAAAGAATGAACTCATAAGGGGCAGTATGGAAGGTAGGAGTTATAATCAAGGCTAACCCTATTTGTTATAAGTATAATACAGAGAACATTCAGTATTCTCTTCACCTATATTCACAGGCCTGACAGCTTGGCTTTTATTCCAGGTAGAAGGAGAACATAAGGGAGTGAACTTTCTTTAAACAAATTTGAACAATTCCTGGGAGAACTAAGTTCCCATTGTGAATCTTGGTACCTCAAAGAAAATCATTCCTAAATCTGGAATCACTGGAGCATTACACACAAACACACACACACATTTGTTTACACACACATTTATCACTATGTTTGTATAAAGAAATGTCTCTATATATTATATTTATCTATATTATTTTAGTAGAAAAGAATAAATAACCTAAAGATCTATCCAAGGATTGAGCAAATGAATGTAGTTATATTATAATGTAGTACAGAATTTCAGAAAGTCATGAAAAACAACACAACCAAATAATAACATAACTATACAAACAAAATACTATATTAGAAAATTTTCCCTTTTTTGGTGATAAAGTCTAGCATATTGTATATATAATATGCTACTATGCGAATAAGGCAACTTAAAGATATAAATTTGAAAATATCTTTAAAAACTTATGTAATGGGGGCCTCCCTGAAGGTATAGGGGTTAAAGTCTCAGCACTATCAAGCTATCACCAGCCACTATAGCATGAGTTCAATCCCTGGCTAGGGAACTGACCCACATGGTGCTGTAGACCTCTTCTGTCTTGCCTGCTGCTCCCCTCAGCAGTGAATTTCACCTGATTTGCCTGATCTGCTCCCCACTCTCTTTGGTGAGTCCTCTCACCCCCTGCACCTCTGGCTTACACTCCAGTTCTTGTATGGGTAAATAAGTCTTTTTAAAAAATTATGTATTTTAAAGAGAGAAGCAGTGAAAGTAGGTTTCAAGAAAATGAACTGAATTATTTTCTTTCCTAGTGGGGAATAGGCATTGTGTAAGATTGAGCAAAAAAATAAATAACACATGCTGTTTAGAATTACAGGCATAAAAGGACAAAAATAATTTACTCTAACAAAGACTTTAGAGGAGATGAATGAAGAACATAGATTTGGGAGTCAACCTCCAAAATTTAAGTCTGTATAGCTAATCCTTTTCTTACCTCTCAAATAACTTTCTTTAACCTCCAAAGCGATAATAAAAATAGACTTTTTGTCAGAAGTCTGTCTTGTTAATTTTTTGTTATAGACAATGAAAAGTCCTTACCCCAGTATCTGGCCTGTAGAAACCAATCAATTAGGTTTAGAAATGTTAGCTAATATTATTTCTGAGATACATATATGTGTGGGTAGAGGTTATAGATGGTAAATTTTCTCTCTCCTTAGATACTGTTATATTTAATTTGTTAGTTTTTCTATTACATTTTCCTGGGATAAATTTTTAAAATCTGTCTTGTATAATAAGAACATTTTGAAAACCAAGTGTTACTTATATAAAGGTATAGAGAATTGAAAACAAGGAAGCAATGGATTATTTATTGGAGGAAAGCATGGGGAAGACAGAGTCAGTACATTTAAATTTAAGAGACTGGAGACATGAAATACCAATGAGCAAATGTAGAAAATGTTGGCTGGAGATCCAGTTTAGAATAATAAAAGACTTAATTTTAGATATATTGAGCTTTAGGTGATATCAGCCTATCCAGATACAAATATCTAATATTTATTTGCCCTGTGAAGCTAGGAACCTATCTTTTTCATCTTTCAGTGCTTACTGCTGCAAACACATGTGTTAAATGAATGAATGTTTGGACGGATGAGAGGATAAATGGATGGAATATTGATTTAAATGTCAACTATACAAATATGACAGAAAAACCAGAAGAGTAAGTCTAAAGGAATATCTATATTTAGAAGAAAGTAGCAAAAAAGGAGACCAATGAAGAAGATATCAGAGGGTTAGAGAGAAAATCAGAGAGCATGATGTGAAGGCATAGGAGAAAAGTTCTAATTTATTAATAAAACTTAGGTTCTTTTTCTTGTTTTATTCTCAGGAAAAATGGATGATACCTGCCTTTGATAAGAACAAATGAGCAGAAAATGAATGCACACCCAAAATATAATAATAGCATGTTTTTTCTGGAATCTAGAGGATACTGAAAATTAGTTTTTAATAACTCAAAAATAAATTTTGCCTATTTCCATGTAGCTATGTAACAAACATCAAATTTTATCAAATATCTTTGTTTAAATGTAACAACTTAGTTCTAAAACATGCAATGCTAATTATAAAAATGCAAAATACAGAAATTTGGAAGAAAGAATTGGCTTAACCGTAATGGTTTGATCATGTTTACATTTGTATATTGTTATATGTCATTGGTTTCTGAAGAACTCATTATTATTTTTTTAAAGTTACTTTATTTATGCATACAAAAACTATAGGCCAGAGTCTTGAGAGGTAATAGGGTTCACCAGAGTGGGGAACAGAACAGGCAGATTGTCTAAGTACACTGCTGAGGAAAGCAGTGGGTGAGGCAGGAGATGTCTGATGTGCCATGTGGGTCACCTCCCTGGCCTGGGATCAAACTCATGCTGCAGTGGCTGTTTTGCTTCCGAATGCTGTGCTCAACCCATTGCACCACCTGGGAGGCCCAAGAACTCATTACTTTAGAGGAATTTTTAATATGATCAAAGAATATTTTCATGTTAAAGGCATGGTCAATCATTCCCCTGGTATTTTAGGACATACACAGGGCAGAGGCACTCAGCACAGCTTAGTTTGTCATATTTCAAATAACTGTCATCTTACATAAAAGTTGGTGTTGCTTTAGTTGTGCATAGATATTAATTAGATATTTTGCTATCTATCACATGTGAAAATTACTCCATTAATATTCAACACTTAAGGTGAGCACACTTTTGTTCTTTAGTTGGGGCTCTGTTCCCGAGTAGCTGGCAGTAAATGCAAGCTGTCTGAGCAGTCTCACGGATGCCAGTGACAAATCATCAGGACAGAACATTAACTTTTCTCTGGCTACGCAATCAAATGTGTAATTTTACTACTAATGATGCTCCTTAGGCTACAGGGATGTGAAATGGGTATTTTCAAAGTGAAGTTGCTAAGTAACATTAAGAAAATTGCTATGAAAGCAAAGTTAATGATCTCAGTTGGTACCATTTAGCCGTGGCATTTAAACTAACAGCGACATCAGGTTGAATTTACTGTAACTCTGTAGCTCCTCTGCTATGCTTTGCAGGAGACATCTTCATTCTCCAAACAACGATAATGGTTAGTGCTTTCTGTCTCCCAATTGCTTCACAAAATTAACAAATTAACGCACTACACAACTGTGGGATGGTTATTCCCATTTCACTATTAGCAATATAATAAACAAGTAATGTGATTTGATGGGGATGTAAGAAATGAGATAAGAGAAAGAATAAAAACTCAATTTGAAGTTTGTTGATATTAGCAGGACAGCATCCCTGGTTCTGCCTTGTATATTGTGAATCTGTCAAATCCAAGTACTGAAAACTCAATAAATTCTTAAAATGGTTTCTTATAATCCTAGATTTCATGATTCGGTGTTAACCCAAAGTTCAGAATTCACAAATCAGAAAGGCTGGTCCAGGTAAGCTAATTGAACAATGTAATTTTCATATGGAAACCATTCCCCCCCACCCCAAAATTAATGGTTTGTAGAATATATGGGCTTTGGTATTGTCAAAAATGACCACGTTCTTTGGAAGTACAGCCCTCTGCAGGTTGGTCGATAAGCACCAATCTTCATCTTTTGTACATTCATCAAATGTAAGAAAAGACTTCTGTGAGATGGAAAATGGGGCTGAAGAGAATGGCTATTTTCCTTTCCGAGAAGTCAAGCATATGTGTTAGTGAAGTGCTGGACAATGAAATCGTCACCAGAAAAAAAGTGTTTTGTTTTGTAATGTGTTGCTTTAGAATCTCTCTCTAGAAAAAGTTAACATGCTTTAAAAGAAATTTGACCCCTCTACTTTTGACCTGATGGGGAAAAAATGTGCATAATGGTTACAGATTTGAGGACAAAGGATAAGTTGGAGATAGATCTTATGCATATGAAAATGATCTGGTGGATAGAGGACTAATGAGGAGAACGTTAAAAAAAATTGAGTTTTAGCATCAGATCGAACAGGATTTGAACCTGATTCCTCCATTGTATTCACAAAATGGCCTGAAGATGCTTTGGAAGGAGGCAAGTCCTTTCTGAAGGGAAGAAAGTCCAGTTCACCCCAAGAGAGAAGAATGGAAGATAGAGAGGATGAAGAAGGTACATAGTAAATTAACTTTCCCTCTGAATCATGGGTATCAAGACTGCATAAATACTAAACCATGCGGGTGAGCTGGGCAAGGATTTCACTATGAAAACACAGAAACCATTTCTAGTCATTGCCAAATGTCAAAGTATTGAATGACTTTTTTGAGTACAGGATGGTTGAAAGTATCAAATTAAAGAGCATTATTTGGGCCTTTCTGGTGGCACAGCAGGTTGAGCACCACACTGTGAAGCATTCACAGACAGCAGCGTAAGTTCAATCCCCAGCCAGGGAGGGGACCAAGGCGGTGCAGCAGACCTCTCCTGCCTTGCCCGCTGCTGCCCTCAGCAGTGTATTTCTGTTGATCTGCCTGTTTTGTTCCCTACTCTATCTCTGGTGAGTCTCTCACCTCCCATGCCTCTGGCCAGTAACCCAGCTCTTGTATGCATAAATAAATCTTTAAAAATAAATAAAGAGCATTAGTTTATATCACCTGGGGGTTAAAAAGTTAAAATGGAAAATTCAAAGTTTCAGGGCAAACATGAGTTTGACACTAACAAATTTACTTTGAGGAAACAGGTTCACTCAAATGTAGCAGGAAATTCTTTTCTTCATGATTTACCACTTTGTTTTGCAGGTTGCAGGGTATTTTAGCCAAGAGGCGCTATTTGAGAGGGAGTGATATCTTAGGAAAGGAAGAAAAACTCACCATGGCCAGAGTGAGCATTAACAAAGCTTAACCATTTCTCATCTGGATAAAAAGATAGTTTGGTCTTGACCACTGGGTAATGAAGGATGAAACTTTTGGCTCATTGTTATCAAAGCTCAGATTTGTTTTTCTGCACTGAGGGTAGCTCCTTTGATCACGCAAGTGGCAGTCTTTGTGATTTTATAACTAACTCAGTTGCTGCAGCATATATGCATAACTAGTCATAAGTGCTTCCCTAAGTGAAATTGACAGTTTATTTCACTGGATTGGTACAATCTTGTCTTTTGCTTTACACATCTTACAAGCATCATGAAGTTGGCTTCCTATCATTTACATTAGGCAGGTAACGTTTACTCTCCAGGGCTAGGATTTGGCTCCATAAAGGGATAGGAGGGTAAGTTGTTTTCCTGGCCATAATCGTCTGTTTTCTTCAGGCATGAGATTTGTGGCAACTGCTCTCCCTCTATAGCTCAACCTACTTCTCTAAATATTTTGGTAATTGCCTTTCATGCTGTTTAACACACAAAAGCTGAACATGAAGCAAAATGATTTTAGGAAAGTCACTCAAATTCCCTTTGTCTTAGAGTCTATAAAATGGGAACAGAAATAGCTATTTCTGTCAACAGCTTTGAGAAGGTAATTTGCCATTAGAGCTAAAGCATCTGGCACAGAATACACTTTCCATAATGTGTAATTTTAGTCATATTTTCAATTCTACATTAGCTGACCATAATATAGCTACTAATGATGACATCTGGTAAACCTAACAGAATCCCTTTTTTATATATTAAATATTTATTACCCCAAGATTTGAAATTTAATGTAGTGAAAATGTCACAAAATAATGTACTAATAAACATCTATAGAAATACTAAATCTGAATTTTTGCAGGTACTTTTAAATACAACCTTAATACAAAAGTTGATTTTCTATAAAGAACAAGAGTAAATATTTTAGTCTTTGCAGACTACCTAATCTGTCTGAACTACTCAAATTTTGTGTGTAAAAGCAGTCTGAATAATATGTAAGCCAACAAACTAAGTGTCAATAAAACTTTATTTATAGACACAGGAACTAATTTCACATGTCACACAATCATCTTCTGAAGTTTTCCAACCATTTAAAATTATTTATTAAAAATTCACTCAAAAGCCATCTAAATACAGGAGGCTGATCTAAATCAACCCACCCATGGTGATTTCCCATTGGGCACACTGAATCATTCACTGAATTATTAAGTTCTTTTTTTTTTTTAATTGACTGGCCATCCATCCCTCACAAAATATAAGTTCCATAAGCACAGGTTACTCTGTTTTGTTTTGTTTTTTTTTTTATGTGTATCAAATGCTTTGAACAGTGACTAGAATTAACTTGGATAATATTTGTTAATCAAACAAAGTGGGGCTTTTTCCATAAAGTCTTTATGGCATAAAAGCTAGAACTATAAGCGCTTTTATATGCTTTGATATGTTCTCACAAAGAGAACTGTAGATTTCAAAAGTTGAATTTTGACAATGATTACTTCAATGTAATAATCTAATTTAAGATGTTGTCAAGAGAAGCGTATGTTGAAGGTTAATAACTTGTTCATGTGTACACAGTAATTGTACACAGAAGTATGAATGAGTGTATAAAGTTGACAATGGCATATATATGCACCCATTTATACACATGTACACAGATCAATCATGAGACCCATACTTTAGAGAATTTATATATGGGTTTACATAAAAAAAATAACTTTTATGTGTAAAATGGTTCAAGTATGGTACTTAAACAGATGTTTAATCAGGGTCACTAAATAGTAATGACACTAATTAATCATAAAATGAACCACATTCACCTTAGAAAACCCATACTATTAAACTCTAAGAGATTAATTGCTTTTATTTTTAAAAATATATGTAGCAACCTAATTATCTTAGAAGTATGTCAAGTGTCCTGTTGAATCTATGTTTGTATTCAATAAACATGAAACCCAAACTGTTTACCATAAATCAAAATTCCCATTGGTATGAAAGGGCAAAGAATATTTTTCATATAATATTTACATAGCAAAATTCCTCAGAAAAAATACTAAAGTAAATTTGCATAGTCTTTAAACTTTTACATACAAGATTCTCTATGTCACCATCTTAGGCTGGATGTTCTATATTTAGATCAACTGGTCATATACAATTTTATAGAAGACACGCTATAGCTCTATATTAAGTAATGTGTTGAGAGAAAAAATAGAATCTATTCAGCTATGAGAATTACAGCACATTTTTAATAAAATGAGAACTAGTAAAAATAAGTAGCTCTTAAAATTATACAATGGAATTACTGCTGTGAGATTTAAGTAGTATTAGCCAAAATCTCAATTTAAAAATTGTAAATGTATCGTCATAGTTGAACGCTTACGGAGAACAACTTAATCCACTTTTAAATCCAAGTTAATTAAAAGGATTTTTGTATTTTTATTATAAATGTCTTACAACTTTTTGACACTCATTTTGCATCATAACATTCTCAATTACCTTTTTGTATTTCTGTTACCATTGCTAGAAAGCTTGGAAAAATCCAGTACTTGTTTCTCCCATGATTTGGAAAATGGTATTAAGATGAATGGGTTAAATATTAAGGGTAAACTTGTATTATGCTTATAAATATTCCAATGTAACGTATTGTTTCCTTTCTAATAGTGAAATCATCAGTAGAAGTGAACAAAGTAAGATGGTGTGGATCCTGCTGAGGTCAGCATAGTGCACTGGCTGTAGGTGACAGATTAAAGTTGTACATGTTGATTAAGTATTTCAAGCTTTGCACTTCAAATCATAGACTCAAAGTGCTGTCAACTGCCATTTGCTTCCTTAGATGCTACACCCCCTTTTATGTTAAAGATTGCCACCCAGCCCTCAACATCAACACAGTCAGTGCCAACTCCCTAGTAAAGAATCCCATGTTTCTCTGCAACTACTACTCATCAGGGCTTAATTTGGTCTGAGCAATAAACTGAAAATATACTGTAAAAACAGTTATTAAAAAAGTGTGCAATCAGTGGAATACAAACACATCATTACTTCAACCCATTCAAATGACATTTAAAAAGTGGAATGTGATGTGGATTCCATATACAAGTATGTGTGTGTGTGTGTGTAAAGCAATGTAAATAGAGAAGGAAGAAAAAAATTTCTTTTAGTACCAGTTATTAAATGTTGAAAACAAGAGAAAGGGAAGACCACCACGACTCTACTTGTTTTTACAAGTTCTACACTCAACAGTTAGAGTATTTCAATTATTTACAAATAGTGATCTTAACTTCCAGTATATGCATGATATGATCTCTATTCCTATTATATGTATAAATAGAGGGGAGGGAGGAAATGGAGAATGAGATATTGCAGGTTACCCTAAACCAAAATGACTGCAGGGAAACTGAGGAACAGAAGTTGAAACACCTGACAAAATGCCAGTATCCTGTTCCCTGGACCCAAGATGCAACCCGTTATATGCACAACTGTGGATTAGACTCCAAAGGCTTCCCCCAGGCAACTCAAATAAGATAAAGTCAGTATTTTAAATTTATGATGAAAAGGATAATTGAGTACGTTAAGTTCCTATGTGGAAGTACATATCATATTTTCTCAATGCAACCATCTACAGGGTAACACAAATTATAATCAAAAAGTTGATTGAGCATGAAATAAGAACAAAGGAAGTCCATTAGTTCACTCAAATATTGTAACGATGGAATGGATCCAGCTTTTTGATAGATTCACAAACCACTCAACTTGGGCAGATAAATTCCCTTTGGCAAGTTGTATCTTCTCATGGCCTGTTGACAGTATTTCACTTCCTCACTCTTATTTCTATACTTCCTTTTTATAGTAGTCCCTGTTCAGGTGGACACAGAGTTTCTTTATTTTGCATCTGCTTGGAATGTAGTAAGATGTGAGTAACTGAAATCACAGCAACCTCCTTGACTCAATAGTGAATGCAGCAAAGAGGGGAAATATTTGGGCATCTTGCCATCTATACATGCAGTGCACTAGTTCACCCAGGTGCTAACAAAAACCAGCTTAGAGATCACTTTTTCACTAATATGCCTGAATTGTCCATGCTATTTATATAACTTCAATAAACATATAATTTTCAGTGGTTCTCCAGAAGCACTTCCCATGTTTTCTCATGATTCAGATAAACATCTGTTTCATCTCTCAAAACAGTTCTGCACTGAATAAAAAGCAGCTATCCAAACTTCCTCAGAATGATTTAATAATATACATATTTGTATATTTTTCAAATATCTCACACATACTATCACATCTAGGTACTTCATCAACCTAATCAGTGTCTTTTAAACTTTAGGTACTTAATGTGCATTAAAGAACATGGAGTCCTAAGAGATATGAAAAATGCATCACACAGTTAGGGAACTACAAATCAAAACTACAATGAGACACCACTTCACACTGGTGAGAATGTCCCACACTAAAAAACAAACAAAAAAACATAACAACAAATGCTGGCGAGAATGTGGAGACAAACGAATCCTCTTACACTGCTGGTGGGAATGCAAACTGGTCCAGCTATGGAAAGCTGTGTGGAGGACCCTCAAATTACTAACAATGGAGCCACCACGACCCAGAAATTCCACTCCTAGGAACCTGCCCAAAGTACACAAAATTAATTTGAAGGGGAACCTGCATTTCTATGTTGATTACATTACTTTGAAAGGAAACCTGCATTTTTATGTTTATTGCAGCACTGTCCACAGTAGTGAAGATATGGAAATAACCTAAATTCCCCAAAACAAATGAATGGATCAAGAAGATGTGGTATATATACACAGTGGAATAATACTCAAAAAAAAAGGTAAACTTATGCCTTTCACAGCTACAAGGATGACGTCATAAGCAACTATTCTCAGTGAAGTCAGAAGGAAAAAGAAAATTGTTAAATGGTCTTACTTATAGGAGGAATATAAGGAAACAAAAAAATTGTCATAAATAAAGATGAAACTAGCTGGCAAACTATAGATTGAAGCATACAGCAGGAGAGGGAAGAGAGGAGCTAAAACAGGAGAGGGGGTGCCTCCCTGGTAGCACAAGGGGTAAGTAGCAGTACTATCAAGCTATCACAACCCACTGCAACACCGAATTAAGAGCCCTGGCCTGGGAGGTGACCCACATGGCACAGCAGACCTCTCCTGCCTCGCTTGCTGCTCCCCTCAGCAGTGTGTTTCAGTAGCTCTGCCTGTTTTGTTCCCCACTTTGTCTCTAATGAATCCTCTCACCTCCCACAACTCTGGCCTATACCCCAGTTCTTATAGGCAAAATAAATCTTTACAAAAAATTAAAATAAATAGGAGAGCGAAGAACACAAGGGACTGTGGTGATGGTTCCTGGGTAATGTGGCATTGGGAGATTTATAGGACTATACATGAGCGGAGAAATCAAACATTGTACAAAAATGAACAAAGATGTAAGAAAATAAAATTTTTAATTAAAAAATGAAATTTAAAAAAATAAACCATTGTACCCTTAGCTATTGTAATAGACCTGACTTTATTTAACTAGCCTGGATTCTTAATCCATTTTTTTTACTTCAATTTTTTAGGTTAATGTGTTTTTATACAATACTTGAGCTACATTTTTTTGTGTATTCAGTGGTGTACCCATTTCATCAACACAAATATATTTTGCTTAGAAATGTTCTTTTAATTCTCATTATTATTTAAAATAATTTAAAATGTTTTTAAAATTTTTATACATAGTGGAATAGTACCTGGTGATAAAAAATTTAAACTTATGCCCTTAACAGCAACATGGATGGAGTCACAAGTGACTATTCTCAGTGAAGTCATAAGGAAAAAGAAAATGATCAGATGGTCTATTTAAAATTGTCACTATTAGAATCACCAAGAAAAAAGCCACAACCTTCTCTCTACAGGTTTGCTGACACAGGACAGCACAATGGCAGAGCACAACCACACAGAACTCTGCTTATGAGACAAGAACACTGCACCCCCAGCTCATTCTCCTCTCTGCAAAGGTCTTTTCTCTCACCACAGCCTCACCTGAAGGGATGTGCCTCTGGGGTCCTATTGCTCCTAAGTAACCCCATTTGCTGGTCTCAGCTGAGAGGAGGAGAAGGACACTGGTCTTGGACCACTGGCTTTAGGGAAAGTCAATTAATGAACCCCAGCTTATCCAAATAGATTGTCTTTTTGAACTTCTGAGTAAAAAAAAAAAACAAAAACAACTGAAAGACTCAGAATCAGATTCATGTATTTGCTGTCAGTGGTAAAAACGAAAGCTCTTATAAAAACTAAGTCCAGGCAAAGCCACACTGATTCAGAAGTGTGGGTCACAGTGAACTCCGGACAGAAAGTTCTTCTGTGGAGAAAAGTTGGCGAGACTGGAGAAGCGACAGGTTATCTGAGGACCCCTGAGGTAAAGAGAAATTAGCCTGGGCTCACAGGCTGTCACTCGGCCATGGGTTAAACACGTTTGGTGGCTCAGATGAAAACTGTTTTTCTTTGATGTTTGTCTATATTGACTGAACACTCCATGACTCCCTGCGTCTCATCTGTAATCTCCTTTCATGCTTGAACTACCATGACTGGACTTTTCTTCCTTGTAGTAACAATGTCAGTAGGTAAATTAGGCATTAAAGGACTAGAGAACTGCAGCAACTTATAACCTTATAACAGGGTGGTCCCCAGGTGGGTTGAGGTTCTGTGTTCCCGGTCCCTCTGCTCCAAGGGAGGGTGGAGCTGCGCAGGGAGGAGAAGAAGCTGGAGAAGAGACTGAAGAAGGAAGGAAGCAGGATGAAAAGCCAGAAGGAGACCTGGAAGAGGCACGTGAAGCAGAGACATTGAAGAAGCTGCTCTTGCTTCTTGGGCCTGTACTGGTTGAAACAGTTGCGGGGGAGAGACCTGTGGGGAGGTTAACAATGGCAGCTTTTATCTTCA
This sequence comes from Galemys pyrenaicus, assembly GCA_019455555.1. Classification (NCBI taxonomy): domain Eukaryota; kingdom Metazoa; phylum Chordata; class Mammalia; order Eulipotyphla; family Talpidae; genus Galemys; species Galemys pyrenaicus. The sequence goes on along the minus strand of JAGFMF010011577.1, from coordinate 1,932,058 downwards.
TTTTGTTTATGCTCTTTTTCTCCCAGTTTTGTCTGGCATTTCTGACCCTTTCCTATGGGTCCCCACGGGAAGGTGCTTTAAACTGTGGCAGGCTTTAGAGCCTTGATTTGGGCCAATCCTGTTTGGGTGCACTTTTACCCACAAGGGAATCCTCCTGATTTGAAAACTACATTCTCTATCTTTTCTGTATTGCACACTAATTGTATTAAAATTTCTTTCATTAAAGGTCTATATGTTTTGTCTTGATGCAGCAGATGGCAGAACCTATTTAGAACAGACAGGTTTGGGGGTTCTGGGCCCATCTCTCTGCCCTGTAATAATTTTGCTTTGAGATGACAGGGAACTCTTTATCAAGGAACTGGAATTTGTGCTGGGCCTTGAAGAATGAACATTAATTGGTAAAAAAAAAACAAAGGAATAATTCCAATAGGCATGAAAGATGAAAGAATATAAAATATTGAGGGTTAAGAAAATAAGTGATCCTGTTAATTTCATTGGATAAGTGAAAGTCATTTAAATTCTTACTAGTATTCAGCAATAGGAAGGTGACTTCAGTCAAGGACCATAAAGAAAACAGGCAGCAAGGCCTGTGGCTATCCAAAGGTCACATGACACACAGGTGGGTGGAAGATCAGGGCACTGAGGCAGGACGTAACTGGTGTGTATTATTATCAGGAGAGTGTTTCAAAATTGGAATGAACAGAGATAAATATGAAAAATATTCCAACCGAAGAACCTGGGCCTTTATGCTGATAGGGACAGTATTTTCATCAGAGAAATGATATGATCTGAATTTCATTTTAATAGAATCATTGTTAGATGTTCTTCAGTGAATGAAAAAATCATACTGAATACTTTCAATTTACCAAAGGCAACTCCAAGAGGGTAATAGTACTGCAGTCTCATCATCTGGCTTATTGATGAGTTGCTATGTAAGTACTGAAAAATTAGGTCAATGGACTGGCTTAATATTTTTTTAGTACATCCACAATGCTTCCTCTATGTAAAATTTTAGGTAACGATTTCATAGCAAATAATATGAAATTATTATATAGGAAAGATGTCATATTAAGTATAATTTAAAATAGTGAAACAGATTCAAGAAACAGTGTATTGCTGTATTTTGCATATAAAAGTCACTGAAATTAATTCTACCTATAATCAATTGAAATAAGAGCACAATCTTATATTTAAACCGTCAAGTTAGAAATAGAGAATAAGACTGATAGTTTGTTTTTGGCTTTGTTTTAAAAGCAAGCATCCTAAAAACTACCTATAAAATATCCAATTTAAAATAATGCCAACTTGGAATGAACAACCTCTTTATTAACTACATGAAGTAATATGAATAAGGTTGTTAGTAGCCACACTATAAAATGGCATTTACCTAGACAGCATTTAGATAGAATTAGGTAAGCTTCAGATACAATTGTCAATAGGCATCAGAAAATTATTCCTATTATTCTGAATAAAAAGTAACAATCTCAGCCTCCCTGGTGGCACAAGAGGTTAAGTCTCAGCACTATGAAGCTATCCATAGCCACTGCAGCATGCGTTTGATTCCAGACCAGGGAGGTAACCCACATGGCACAGCAGAGCACACTGCTCCCCTCAGCAGTATATTTTGGTAGATCCATCTTTTCTGCACCCCCATTGTCTGTAGTGAATCCTCTCATCGCTCTGGTTCCCACACCTCTGACCTGCACCCCAGCTCTTGCATTCATAAATAAATCTTTTTTAAAAAAGATAACAATCTCGGCCGCCCTGGTGGTGCAAGAGTTTGAGTGCCACACTGTGCGGCTGTGGCAGCCACTGCAGTAGGAGTTCAGTCCCCAGCCAGGGAGGGGACCCACATGGTGCAGCAGAACTCTCCTGCCTCACCTCTGTTGCTCCCCTCATTAGTGGATCTGCCTGCTCTGCTCCCACTCTGTCTCTGGCACGCTCTTGTATGCATAAATAAATAAAATCTTAAAAAAAATAAGTAACAATCTCTAAATTATTTCTCTCTCCATTCCACTCGTTTCCTCACCAATAATTCTGAACAAATAGACATTCCCAGAGCAGACAGCTTAAGTCTTCTGTGACTTGTATATTTTGCTCCCTCTACTTGGACATCTGTCCCAACACAGCTGCCTGGAGAATTTCTAGCCATCTATACGTTTCAGACAGGTTTTTATTTGTAATTTTTGCCAGGCACAATTAAGCCTTCCTTCTATGCTCCTGAATTATCTTTCTGTAACACAACATATCTCTCCTCTATCATGACTTGATCTGTGGTGAATCCTCTCACCCACCCCCCCACACCTCTGGCCTGTACCCCAGTTCTTGTATGTATAAATCAATCAATCTTTTTAAAAAATTAGGAGAACAATTTTTTATTTGCTATACACATTTTCTTGACATGGAAAATGATATGCTAATGGGTGTTCTCATTAGTGAAATTGAAGCAATATATGAATGGCATTTGTTTCCAATTCTTAGTTCGTGTGTGTGTGCATTTTGCTGTTGTGTGGTACAATAGTTATTACGTACTCAAATTAGGTCATTAGTTGTGACCGTTTATGCCATTACACACAGAGCTGATACTCTTTCCAAAATTAGCCAGATATGTAGATAAGCAACAATTTCCCTAAAAAAAAAAAAAATTTACACGTAAAATGCCCTTACTATTTTGTAATTATTTTGTTATTAGAGTTGGGTATGTGATTTCATAACCATTTCCACATATAATTTTAAGATTTGGTCTTTTTTAGAAATTTAAAGCATCACTAAATAGGTCCTACTGTATGTACTCTGAAAAGTCAATGGCAAACCAGAATCAAAGCTGAGGGATTTTCTAGTTTATCTAACCTGGTTTATTTCAGTTTCCAATGATGGAAATGTAGCCCTATAAAATCAAATGAGTTGTGCAATTTTATCATGCATAACAGTTGGGAAACATTTGTGCATTTTCTGAATATTGTTGATGTAAACCATTTTTACATCTCAGTGTCTACCAAGTAAAGCACATTCATAACTTAAGCTTTGTCAGAACTTTGAGGGTAATTAAAATAAAGATATTTACAAAAGTGAAACAGCATATTCAACTTGGTGTGGTGCTATGTCAAAACTGATTTCCAGTGTAGGCAACAGTGTTAGCACTCAATGCAATACCTAGATGTAATTATGAATATCATAAGTGCTTTGTCAAAATCAATGCATATTATATTTAGAACCCCTTGTTAGAAACCAATTTTTACTTTCACAAACTTGATTGATTAAAGTTATTTTCCTCTCAACTCCTATTATTTATCAATATTTATGTATCTTGTTCATTTATGGATTTTTCTTTAAAGTTATTGTGCAATAAAATCAGACAAATCATACAATAACCCAGATTTTCTTTATGTCTTAACAGTCTATCAAATTTCTTTCTAGCTTTCCTATCCCCATTAAGTCTTCAAAATAATTTTGATTGTCAATAATCTACATTTCCCTAATGCAGGACAATAGTATATACCAACTATTATTTTAAAAACTGGTGCATTATTTAATTTTGCTTAGCAGTAAAAGAAAATGTCATTAAGTATGTCTCAAGAAGTAGTACTGAGATTGCATCAAGGGAATAAAATCAATGATTCTTATTACAAATTTGAACTCTGTACTAAAAAGGGAATCTATAATGTCTACATTTGGAATAATGTCTATTAAATTAATGAAAGAAATATCTGCTTTCATATCTCAAATGTAAAGTTATACTGAAAGATAGGATTATCTTGGAAATTTTACCACAGGCCACTTAATCAATAAGGCTTATAAATTACTTTTTTCCCTTTAAAGATGCATAGAACATTTGAAGAAGTATGCCGAGTGAAATAGTCAGGAATGAAAAAGCAAATACCAGATGATTTCACTCATCTAGCATATAAAGAAACAAATGAACCTACAAAAAAACAAAAACAAAAAACACCTGGAAATTTGTCTGTAGATTTGAGGTTACTATAGAGGAGGATGGAGTGGGGGACAATGCAACTAGTAGACTATGGTTGAGGGCTATGGGTCCCTTGCTGAACTATGAGCCTCTGAAACATATATTGTGTTGTAAACCGATGTTACCACAATAAAAACCAAATAAAAAGTCACTGAGAGTTGATAGATATTTCTGTTTTTACATATTTACATATTCACAGTGGGCATCCTTGGAAATCTTTTGTTCTTTACTTTTTGCATATGTGTACAGAAACAGATGAAAGGAATGCTGATGACTTCAATTTTGTTTACATTCTCCTGTAAAAGTCAAGAAATAACTAATTTCTTTGTTTTTAACCCCCAGAAATGTTTTAATTCAGTTGTGAATGAATATCTATGCTTAAGCTAAAATTCTGTCATTCATTCAAAATTTTATTTTGAATTTCATATGATTGAAACTTTGACACAAGATCAGTAGCAAAAGCTACACTAATCAGATAAACATCTGAAAGGTGTGGGCCAGGAATGGTTCTCAGTGTGTAGTTTGAAGTTTTGTTTACATTATTCTTCTTCTCCCAATATATTGTCATATTTTATATTCACCCTATTGGGCTTCTGTTAAGTTGCATGTTGGATGACTAAATTCAGTGAAATTGTTTGGGATATTTATTCCTAATTATAAAAGAGAATTCATTTTACTTAGAAGACCATGATCTAGGTTTACTTCAACACTTCAAAGTAAATATTTTTATACTTTTAAGTGACAACAGGGTATCCATGTGCTGGATTTCCATCAAAATGTCCTATGAATAAGCATGTACTGGAACAGATAACCTAGTTCACAATAGGTACACAGGTATTCATAGATTATGAGATTTTCTGTGACTTGGTTTTCTTAACAGTCAACCAATATATAAATATCCCTACTTCCATATATATTATAGTATAAAAGAACAACTCATTGTTTTATTAAATATAGAAGATAAAAGAGCGAGTTCAACAAAAAAAGACACACAGACCAATGGAACTGAATAGAAAGCCCAGAAATAAATCCACAGACTTATGAACAACTAATCTTTGACAAAGGAGCAAAGAATATACAATGGAAAAAAGACAGCTTGTTCAATAAGTGGTGCTGGGCAAACTGGACTGCTACATGCAAAAGAATGAAACTAGAATACTGCCTTTCACCACGCACAAAAATCAACTCAAAAGGGATTAAGGACTTAGACATAAGACCTCAAACCATAAAATATACAGGAGAATGGATTGTGCTCAGCGAAATAAGTAAGAAGGCAAAAGAAAAATACCGAATGGTTTAACCCTAGGAAGAATATAAGCAAACCGAATTAAAAAAAAAAAAAAAACAACAACAACAAAAAAACTGTAACAAAAACAAAAAGACAAGGACAAATCTGGGGACACCTTTTAGGGAGAGGGAAGGGAATGGGTTGAGGGCGGGGAGAGCACAGGGGATGGAGGTGATGGTGCACTGGTGAAATGGTGGTGGGAAATCCATGGGGGCCACAATTCATGTCAAATATATATAAATAAAGAAAAACAAAATAAAATGAACCTAGGGAAAAATGTTCCTGAGTAACATGGACTAAAAAGAAATTCACAATATAAATTAATGAACTATTTGGAAGCAAATGACAATGCTTATACTTCATATAAAATTTGGGGAACATGATTAAAGTTATACCTAGAGGCAAAAAAAAAAAAAAGAGCGAGTTCAAGAGAACTTACTAGGTAGCAAGACACTGTTTGGAAACAGGTCACCTAATGAGACCCAGAGATGGGGTTACATGCATGAAAAATAGCAAGGAAGACAAAGAATTTAACTGCATGAGCAAAATGTTTGGCTACCTTCATATGATGTTCACCCTCCTCATTTTTACATACAGTGCAATAAGATAAATTCACATGACATTTAATTAGTGGTAGAGCAATTCATGATCAAGTTAGTTCCCATTTGGAAAACAGAAATTGGATCTGAATGGTGTGAATAGACTACACAGAGAGTGAATGACAAGTTTAATGGATGAGATGATTAGGTACTCAAAAATTTCCTGAGTACAGATTTTAAATATAGTCAATATAAATCTATCAATCATCTATCTCTTCTGTGTGGTCCACCTTATTCCACCTGTTCTCTCTGACATTTGGAAAGATACCCGGAGGTGAGGTATAGAAGGTAGGGACAGTGAAAGTGGATCAATTCTAAAATCACCAAAAGAGTTTATTACCTTCTTTGTAACTATGTCAAAATTTCCACTAAATGTAAAATGACAAAGGGAATATTTTTCAAAGGTTGAATAGTCTGAAAAAAAAATACTGTAAAGAACAGAGTCTAGATATTTTAAAAACTAGCTACACAATACTAGTTTTCATACCCCTGATCAGTTGTCCTAAATAAATTAAGGTATCATGTCAATATTATAAACTCAAACATATACACAAGGACAAGGTATCCCTGAAAAGAATTCATTCATTTTTGCTTAAGTTCTCCTCATCTGACTTTGGAGACTGACCCAATGCTCGTGTTGAAAAATAACTTGAAAAATTTTGAATATTAGAAATTTTAAACTTTGACAAAATAAGAAATATTCTGTATTTGATGTACTTTGAAAGTTTGACCTGAATAAGCAATTCAATATTACTGTACTAGTGACAGCAGAGATTTATCCTCTTTGAGTATGTAGCATAAAACCATCATGGAGAAATTTTGACTGAATGGAAAGCGGTTTACTTGAATCTGTCAGAAGACTGGGTTTAAGTTTCTGTTTAACTATGGTGAGAATTATGAAAGACATTTCTTTTTGTAAATTAGGAATAATACAGCCATTTAATCCTTTGCCCTCTGTGATTTTTTTTAAAAGAATTATTTGTGCAAACAAGAACTGGGGTACAGGCCAGAGGTGTGATGGGTGAGAGGATCCACCAGAGACAGAGCAGTGAGAAGAACAAGCAGAGCCACTGAAATACACTGTTGAGGGGAGCAGCGGGCCAGGCAGGAGAGGTCTGCTGCGCCATGTGGGTCCTCTCCCTGCCAGGGGATCGAACTCGTCCTGCAGTGACTGCCAATGCTTCACAGTGCAGCGCTTAACCCTTTGTGTCAACAGGGGGCCCCTGTGAATGATTGTTTATTCATTCAGCATATATTTAAGGTCTTGAATTTTAACTGGAGTAAAAGCAAATTCACAAATAAAAAGATTAAGAAACACTTGCTTTTTGCCACATATTATAGGCTGGTGCAAAAGAATAGAGAGTTTATTCTACTTTTGTTTGATTTATGAAAACAGCTTTGAATCACTGAGCATCTATTCTCTTGAAATTGTCTTTCCTTCATCATTTGTTCAACAACTTTTAATTGAGAACCTTCTCTGTACTTGACATTCTACCATCTGGTGATACAAAACTGAATAAGCCTAACAATACCTTTTTTTTAATTATAGGAAGCCACTCATTCTAATTTTTAAAATTAGCTCATCATAAAACAATATAAATCAAAGGCAACAAAAATAAAATAACTAAAATAGAAGAAAAAAGAATACATATTTCTGTAAACATTTTATTTTCATACCTCCTCTTAGTAATTTCTTATAATTAAAATCATTCACATTTTAAACAAAGCGATGGGGTATTATGAATATTGGACAATTTAATAACAGTTAAATGACTGGACCTCTATTTGAAAAAAATAAGTAACATGCTTCTAACAAACTGATAAAAAAATACCCTTTTGGAGAATGGCAGATTTTTAAAATATATCTAGTTGCTATTATACTTCTGTAGTTGCTTATTTTGCAGAAATTAACTCCATAAATGTTTTATTTACCATTTACTGAAGTAATGTAAAAACAGCAATATGGACAAATTTCACAGTTCTTCTATTAGGTTTTCAATTATGCCATGTATTTTATTGATGGAATCTACATCCTCTCCTCTACTCCCTCATTAAAAATAAACATTGTCTGATGACAAAACAAGGCCTCTAGAATACTTCAATATACTAGCACTTCAAGTTGCTTTCATGCTCCCTAATGATTAGTTAGGAAAACTACCTATTTCAAATTCATTTTAATCTACTTTGAATAGCCATGAAATCTTTAAACTTCAAGCATTAATATTTCAACAATCTGATATAGTTTTCTAGGTATCTTAATATATTCAAAACCTAATATCAAAGAAATGTACTGGATAAAAACAAGTATGAGAATGAAGCACAATAGTAAATATTGAACAGACTTTTTCATCACTGCTACACATGTCTATTAAGTTGAATATAAAGATTTAAAATTTGACACAGGAAGCAATCATAGGCAATCATTAGGGAAGTTTTAGATATGACTCCATTCTTCTAGATAAGTTCTAGAAGAGCTTATGGCTAGATCATGGGAAATCTCAAAAACTGAGTTTAAAGGTAGGTGGAAACGGTCCTCCCTGGTGGCGCAGTAGGTTAAGCAACGCACTATGAAGCAAACCACAACCACTGCATCATGAGTTCGATCCCCGCTGCCTGCCAGAGGAGTGACCCACATAGCGCATCAGACCTCTCCCACTGCTCCCCTCAGCAGTGTATTTCAATAGGTATGCCTGGTCTTCTCCCCACTCTGTCTCTGGTGAATCCTCTCACACACACACCCCCCCCCCCCCCCCCCCCCCCCCCCCCCCCCCCCCCCNAATCCTCTCACACACACACCCCCCCCCCCCCCGCCCCGCTGCCCCGTACCTCTGGCCTTTACTTTTAATTATTTAAAAAATAAAGTTGGGTAGAAGAGAGGCATGAAAAGAGACATAGTTCACCCTATGAATATTCTGTAACATAAATAAGACACTCTAAATGAGCACAATGAATTCAAGGTGAGTTTTTAATTGCTTGGAAATTCTTAAGAGATTTGTCAAAAATTTCCAGCCAACTTTGAAGAGAAGCTTTTGAGTTCTACTCTGATTCAATTCACTTAAGAACAAGAAATAAGCTAGGATCTTAATCAAATAAAAAGTTCAATAACAAATTTACACAAAACATTAAATTTCAATATTTTTGTAAATTACAATGTCAAGCTCAATGTATAATAAAGGCTATGAACATAAAAAAAAAAAAGTGTATCTCCAATACTAACCAAACTAACATAACCACCAAACACCTCAGCATCTAAAGAACATATTATTTTTTGCTGTTTTTATTATTGCCATTATTTACTACTTTTAATTGGGAAGAGCAGGCTTTTTAGGCCACAGATGTCTCCAGATGCCTTGGCATTTATCTCCTTGTTTTGTCAAATACATCTTGGACTCATGGTATTAACTGATGCTATATTATGATTTGTCTCATTTATCATTCAGCATCTCAATCAGAACACTAACAAGATTGGTGACCACTTGTTCTTCCATTTCATCCCTTTTTAAAATGAACTTTTTAACAAGCGGGAATTCATGAAGAAAATGGTATGCCATGGCATATTCCACAGACCAAGACTGACTGCACATTTAAATACTTTTTTTTTTTCTACCAATACCTGACCACAAAGTGAAATCTGAATGGTTCTAGTTAGCCAGTCACAATTCTGCACTGCCTATGAGTGGTCAGCTTCTATATTAGATAGCCTTGCAAATACAAAGTCCACAATATGATCATTGCACTGAAATAATTTAGTTGTCTGTTTGGACTGATGAGACATAGGGATGCAAAGTCAAGTGATGATAAAAAGAGAAAATACATTTAAAAATTAAATGGCATATGTGGGTAAATCTGAAGGGGTATTAGTTTCTATACTGGGCACTTAGTTGCCCTGGGTTACTTGTTTCTGAATAGTTTGTTTCCTTTTGCAAAATGCCTATGGGAAAATGCACCTGTGTCTTTTATTTTGCCTAGAATCACATGAACTTGGCGTGACTATACAGTTTATCTTTAGGGAAAAGCAGGGTACTGCAGCAGGGTTTCAACTTATATATTTGGGTGGGCATATTTAGATATATACAAAGGTAGCAGAGAAAAAAAATCAACAGGAGGTTTAACTTTAGGAATGGGCTGGAAAGAGCATTTTCACATAAACTGGTACCCAAAATCCTACATAGGTCTGATTTCTGTAATGGGACTAACAGCATAATTGTGACAATGGCATAAAGTCTTAAACAGACTGCTTTCCAATTGCACTTAACATAGGTTTTTACAAGTACACTCATCACAGTTTTCTTTTTAATTATTTTTAAGGGTCTATGTTTTATCTCAGTAGATTATGTGATTTTTAGAGTAGGCATTCTGATTTATTCATCTCTTGTAAACCAGTTTCCAAAACACTTGGCATTTATACGTGAATTGGCAGAATCTGCAGAAAAGACTTGGAGTGGAAGCTGTTCTTGATCAGAATTCTACTTTAGGAAGATATAGTATCATTAAACACAAACTAGAGAAAGAGATAGAGAGAGGGAAAAGTAAATTAGGGATTAGTGAAATAGCATAAGAGGTGGATAAGAAGGTGCTTTTTTGGGTGGGCTATTTGGGAATAGAAGGTGAGACAGATTTTAGCAGTAGAATCAATGGCTTTTAGTCTTATGTGGCTATGTAGTCAAGAGGCAAAAAAATAATCTCAAGTTTTTGAGTTTGTGGAATAGCAATTGTGATAAACCATTAACAGAAATAGAAAGCAGTGTTTTTACAAGATGAAGTGCTAATTTTAGTATTGGGCATATGAAGTGAGAGGAATATTCACATATTTAGGTTAGATATTTAGCAAGTTGTTGAATGTTCCAGAGAAATGATACTAGATTAATACTATAGATGCGTTAAAAAAAACATTAAATATCTGGGTAAAATAGGAGAAGAGGTTGGGAGTAACAAGTAAATGAGAAAAAAATCACGTATCATATTGCTACTATTAAAAACAAATTGAGGGTCTCCTTGGTGGCGCATGGGGTTAAGGTGTAGCACTGTGAAGCTGTTTGCAGTCACTGCAGCACAAGTTCCATCCATGGCCAGGGAGGGGACCCACATGGCGCAGCAGACCTCTCCTGTCTCACCCGCTGCCACCTCAGCAGTGAATTTCAGTTAATCTGCTGTTTTTGTTCCCACTCTGTCTATAGATTTTAGAAAATAAATTATTACCAGGTTATAACATTAAAATTTTGCATCAGGTCGCCTACAGCAACTGTTTAGTACAATCTGACAAATCAAAATATGGTACTAATCTAAAATCATCAGGACTGATCCCCTTCAGCTTGCCCTCAGCTTTCTTCCATTTTGAAACACAAGGTAAGATGGTTACTATACAAACTTAAAAATAGGCCCATGCATTTTAAGACCGCATATCATGATTTTATCAGCTCTGCATTATGGTGCTTTCCACATGCTGCAGAATAACTTGCAGCTATATTTGAGATATATGCTCAGATTATATTTTCTTTTTTTAAAAAGATTTATTTATACATACAAGAACTGGGGCACAGGCCAGAGGTGTGGGGGATGAGAGGATCCACCAGAGAGAATTGGGAGCAGAACAGGCAGATTAACTGAAATACACTGCTGAGGGGAGCAGTGGGTGAGGCAGATGTCCACTGTGCCACGTGGGTCCTCTCCCCAGCCAGTGGTAGGGATCGAACTCATGCTTTAGTGGCTGCTGTGTGCTTCAGTGTGTTGCTTAACCCATTGCACCACCAGGGAGGCCCCTGAATTATATTTTATATGAGAGAATTTTTTAAAATCTCAATGAGAGAAACAGAAAACACTTCCAGCTTCAATCCTGATAAGTAAAGCATTTGTAGGCCTTTATTTTCACAACCAGACAGAATATGAAACAAAGTCAGTGGCTCCAAAGAAGAGGTTGCAGGGAAACCATCACCATGAAATTTGAACAAATAGACAAATCCATAGAATCATAGCTGAGAAAGTAATTTCAACAAATTTCTACAGGTTAAGAGTAAACAAGGATGACTGTAGCATATATCTGCGGGCCTTAGCCTTAGACGGAACCCACATTACATTTTTTGTTTTAATTCCAAGATCACCAGTGGATTTTCACATGAATGATCCAATAATTATCCCCCTTTGGCACTAATAGGTGAGGAAGAGTAATCATCATGAAGTAAGCTTAGCGCTTTCTCTACAACAAAGGCCTACTCTCCCAACAAAGAACCTGAGGGAAAGATATTGCTACCTCCAGACCTTTGGAGCCTTCCTGTTTCATCCAAGGAAACAAAGGATCTATGAGAAGAACACAGCCCAGAGAAAGAGAGCCTGGAAAGACTGAGATTTAATCATAATGTTGTAGAACATTTAGCTTTCCTCAATCTTACCTCCCAATGGGATGCTAATATCCTAACAGTGGATTAAAGTTGAAAGAATCACAAGGCAGACTCTCCTAGACAACTTTAAAGAGCTGAGACAACTGCAGTGACACGACATCAATTTGAATCATTTGACACCCACAATTACATAAAACACCCAACTCCTTATCATATGAATATCAATATTTAGACGAGCCTGCTTACTTCAGTTCCTAATATTTGATATGACATAAAAATTCCAGTCCTGTAAACCCAAGGTAAAATGCAGTTGAAGAGTCAAAGCAAATGCAGACATGTATATGAGAGATGTTGGTATTATCAGACAGGGAATTTAAAATAATGACCTTAATATGTTAAGGGCTCTAATACAGAAAGGAAGCAACACAGATATAGTGAGGATAGAGAGAGAAATTTTAGGAAAGAATAAAAAGGAAATACTTGAAATCAACCACTGAATCAGAATGAAGAATGTTTTTCATGATTTCACCAATAAACTAGAATCAGGTGAGGAAAGAATTAGTGAGCCTAAGTCAAAAGTAACCTCCTAAACCAAATGCAAACGGTATGTGGTGTGTGGGAAGTGGTTAGGTTATAAGGGTGGAATCCTCATAGGTGGAGTTAGTGCTCTTATAAAAATGGATTCCAGAGAGCTTCTGCCTTCTTCTGCCGTGAGGATAGAAGATGCCTATGACTCAGCAAAGATACTTTTGTGAACCATTTTGTATCCTTGCTGTAGGACTCCTAGGCTCCAGAACAAAGGAGTCAGCTGGTAAATCCACAAGGGCAGAAGCTGGAGCAATTTGAGCACAAAATAAAGTAGTTTTCAATCATAATCCAACATATAAAGTCCATGAGTCCACACTAATAAGTAATAAAAAAAAATGGGAGAGAAGAGATTTTTCCCCATTTACAAGAATTAAAAAAAAATGTTTTTAAAAATTATTATAAATAAATAAATCAATTTTTTATTAAATAGATTACTAGATCTTCAAGGAGGCAGAACATGATTCTTCAGTCCATGAGATACACATCACACCTTCTGGTATGATGTGATTAAAGTAACTCAGTGCCTCTGTGATAGCCCCGAACACAAAAATCCAGTCTAATCATGAAAACACACACACACACACACACAGAGTAACATCAACTAAATCCCAACTGAGGGTAGTTTATAGAATACCTACTGCTTCTAAAAACTATCAAGCTCATCAAAAACAAGGACAGTCTTGGAAAATGTCACAGTCAAGAATGCAGCGAGACATGACCACAATATCTAATGGAGTATTTGGGGGGGTGGTTCTCAAACAGAAAAACAACATCAAGGTTATCTGAATGATTGTGCTGGTTAATTTTAAAGGCCAGTAGGTTATGGTACCTAGCTGTTTGGTCAAACACCAAAGTTGATGTTACTGTTAAAGCTGTTGTTGTTGTTGTTGTTTTCCCCAGTATAATTATCATTCAAATCAGTAGACTTTGACTAAAAGAGATTTTAATTCATAATGGGACTCATTCTGGCACTTGAAAACTTTAGGAGAAAAAGATGAAGGTTCCCTGATGAAGAAGGAATTCTCACTGAAACTCTTCAGTCCTTACCCTATTTTTTCTGTAATGCATCATTTACAAGTAGGTGTGTTGTGTAGCTCATGAGCTAAAGAATCATACTCTTTGTCCTTAAGGATCTAGTAATCTATTGAAAGCATGCTCGAATTCCCAGAATGCTATCCTACAAGTTCAAGACTGTACTGCCAGCTGTTCTGTAATTTGACTTCAGTTAGCCCTCCCACCCTATATATGCCCCACAACTGCATGAGATTATATCTCTGTACACATACCTCTTACATGGTGTATTATATTATATTATATATATTATATTCATCTATATGTAGAAGTGCATCTATAGTGTACATATATAGATGTATACATATTATATCTGTGTGTATTATATATACACACCTTTATTTAACTGTTACATAGTCCTCTTGGAAGTGAAGCAAGTATTCACCTTCATCTGAAAATTTTCTCTCCTTTTTTGGTATGGCTTTTTATAACTGCAGATGATCTTTACCCTTTACAGGGAATTATTTAATATCATTTATTGTATATATGTCACTATTGGGTCATTTGTTTTTAATTGGCCCACATAGATGAACTGTTAGACATTTTTGATAAATTTCCTATTCTATGGCAGAGGTGAAGAGGGTTGTTATTGAGGAATAGCACAGTCTGCATTCTTCTGTTGACCTGCTCTCATTTGTCTCACTCACTTCTAAGCTTTCACTCATGACAGATTCATGCTGAAGTTTCTCTTTGTCCTGTAGCATATTTTTCAAGAAATTTAGAATTCCTCAGGGCCTAATTTTGTTCTTAGAATACTCCCTGAATTACATTCTGCATCAATTTAACAACATATGTAACTTCTGCTTTGCTACTGACAAGCTGTTTTGAAGTTCCTAGATTTTAATTTTCAAGTTATTCTACTTTTTTGACATGTAGAATATACCACTTACTTAAGCAGTATGTTCAGGTACATTCTTGTGATTTTCACTCCACAGTATGGATTTAAGATCTTAGGGCAATGTACATTGCTAAAATTATTTACAAAACATTGTTTGAATTGAAACCTGCCCTGACCATTATTTAAAAATAAACATTTTAGAACTTTAACTCACAGAAAAATTGTGAAGAATAATACTGAGTGTTACATGATCTTTCTCATCCAATTTGGCATCTCATGTAATATGGTCCATTGATACAATAAATCAACAACAATACCTGATTAGTAACCTTGTCCTATTGCACTACTGAGGGTTCCTTAGAAAATAAAGTCAGACAAGGGGCCTCCCCGGTGGCGCAGTGGGTTAAGCAACGCACTATGAAGCAAACCGCAGCCACTGCAGCACTTGAGTTCGATCCCTGCTGCCGGCCAGGGAAGGGACCCACATGGCATGGCAGACCTCTCCTGCTGTGCCCGCTGCTCCCCTCAGCAGTGTACTTCTGTTGATCTGCCTGTTCTGCTCCCTGCTCTCTGTGGTGAATCCTCTCACCCCACCCCCACGCCTCTGGCCTGTACCCCAGTGCTTGTGTGCATAAATAAATAAATCTTTAAAAAAAAAGAAAAAAAGAAAATAAAGTCAGACAAAAGAGGAGTTTCTTTATGTATCCAGAATGTAGAGAAACAAAATAAAGGAATATATTAAAAAATCAAAACAAACCCTTAAAAAATCTGACTGTAGAACAGAGGCTAATAGAGGGGTGAGTAGGTTAGGAGCAAAGAGGTGATGGGGCCCAAAAGACTGATGGTAGATTCTGTGGGCCTTGGGGTCAGATGTGGTATGGTATCACATCTGTAGAAGTGTGACCCCATACCCCTAAAACATATATAGTAGTATAAACCAATGCTACCTACATAAAGAATAATACAACTGAAAAAGCAAGCCAGTCTGTGAGTAAGTAGCAGGCCATCTCAACATAATAACCTGTTGCCTCCCTGGAGAGAGCAGGCAGGGTTTTGAAGAGAATGGAAAACTTGATCCAGAGTGCGTGAGAGAGACGTGCAAAGGAATTAAGTCTTAAGGAGTGAATAAAGAACCTGTTCATTTCTTTTCTTCTTTAAACATCACTCCTCATTGTCTTAAGGGTTTATTTTTGTTTTATTTAGTTCATCTGATTTTTGTTCGCTTTTTTATATACTATATTTGAGCTATGTCATACAGGTTTATCTGAAATGGTCAACATCTAAAATGTGTGTGATAATACCCTTACTTCAATAAAAAAAAAAGTCAGTCATAAAAAAATGATAAAAGCTCACATTTCTAAACTGCTACTACTCAAGTTTCAAGTCGATTTCATGGTAAAAATAATTTGATAAGGTAATTTTTTTACCTTCAAGAAGGTCAAAACAACTGTGTACAGATGATAAATATACATATATATTTATACAAGATACAAATATACAAGAGTACATATATACACATATGTATATATACACACATTTGTAATTGACAAATTAGTCTAAAACAAACATCTGTTTTTGATGAAAATTTCATGATATGAAATACTTTGAGGAAGAAAAAGGAAAATTGACATATGTGCTGTATGTATTCACATAAACACACAAAATATAGAAAATAAAAACAAGCTGTTGAGTACTTTTAGTAGGTTTTCATTTGCCTCTGTGAATAAGGAACATGACGTAAGAAATTATTAAAAGGCCAAATTCTTTGAGAACCAAAGTTGTAGCTGCCACATTATATAGGTATCTCCATCCCCTTGACACTCAAATTGTGTTTGAGTACCTCCAGGATGGGGAATTCACTTCATGGAGAAGCCAATGATGTCTGTAAAACTCTGAATACTACAATATTATTCTTTGACAGTATCTTAGAAAGTAGTGAGAAAGCAGCCTTTGCTACTAATCCTGCTGAACACCAACAACAGTCATTGGAGTGAAAGATCATAACAAAGTGAGAAAATAGTGACAAGGAAATAAGTAGAAAGTGTCATCTTGTAATGGAAAAAAACACCCTGACAACATAAAAATAGAACCCCTCCCTCAAAAGTCAACTAGACCCTGAGCAGAGATAAGAGTAAGATTAGAATTTTTAAAATAATTGAAAGATTTTCTCTAATTAAAACATAACTTGGGAAGTGTGTTTGTAAAAGTATAACAACCTGTAACCTTATTTCTCTGAAATAAGATAGTATAGTTCATTTCCCACATGGTAAACTGGGATATAAATGTATTTGTTTTTTCATTAAAAATTACATTTTTTCTCCAAAATTTCTGTCATAGCATAGATGGTTCCTTCTTTTTCATCTCACCTCATTAACTCTTCCTGGGTTTTGTTTCAGCAACACTGACCTTATATAATTTTATATATACATATATACATACATATATAAATTAAACTGCTTAAAGATATATATATATATTTATTCATAGATACATAAATATATATATATACCTTTAAGCAGTTCAGTATCTTGATACACATGAAATACTTTACCCTTACAAATCATCAGAGCAGATGAAGTCCAATTAAATCTCATCTCTAAAATTTATTCCCTCCTTTCATTTTTACACAATGTCATCCTAGAAATCTCATCTAACCTGTATCTTGCTAGACATGATCTTCCAGAAAGCTATAATCAGTGTAACTTGGACTTATGTTAGTGGCCACAGGATTTAGTGGTGGTTTCTTAAATAAGTGACAAGAAAATTGGCCAATTTTAATAAAGAAAATGCTGTAAAAAGGTCATGAATAAATGTACTATCATTTATTAAAGTAAAAATTAGAAAATATATATACTTATGCAAAAAGAGTTCTAGTTCAAAAAATGGATATCATAATCCAGTAGCAAATGAATGACCTATTAAATGTAAACTCTAAAATAGAGGATCTGGAAAATTCTGTTTTACTTGGGGAGGATCATAAGTATA
Organism: Galemys pyrenaicus; assembly: GCA_019455555.1. Classification (NCBI taxonomy): domain Eukaryota; kingdom Metazoa; phylum Chordata; class Mammalia; order Eulipotyphla; family Talpidae; genus Galemys; species Galemys pyrenaicus. The sequence goes on along the minus strand of JAGFMF010011577.1, from coordinate 1,914,384 downwards.
CAAAATACTAAATAATAATGATATAGTTTTTATAACATATACATAATCTTATTCAGCATCTAAGATCTCAACCAAATGAAACACATAAAGTTGGGTTTCCAGCAAATAAAAATTTTTCATCAGCTGGAAGTTTAAACAAATCACTGTGAGAAATTTATTATATGTCTATTATTCACAATAGTATAATGTCTTCACAGTTGGACTGTATCTTAATGGACAATCATATCTCATTACTGAAAAATTTCAAAACTAATAGAATTGTGATACAGCCCTTGTACCTGCAAAATTAGTATTTACAATTGCAAAAGTAGCAATGAAAAATATGAATTGGAGAATTAATGACATTAATATAAAATGTGATTTGTTCTATGGGCTTAATAAATACATCAAGAATTCCATTAATGAGATCTTTCTAAATGAAATGTGTAATGCCTCTCAGGCACTACAAGAAGGTTACTAATCTTGCTTACACAGAGTAAATAAAAAAGCTAGGAAAGTACACTGAATAAGTGAACATTAATTTCTTGGATGATTTCGTACTTTGTCTCTACATTTTGAAGCAAAACTCTCATAATTTAAATCCAATTCTAGCTCTCAGAATTCTAAGTCAAATTAATCTATACATCGACGATGTGAGTAACTGAACCGAAGCTCCACAAATTTGCCAAGTTTATGCTAAAAATAGACATCACGAATATAACTAAGTCTAAAATGGAAACTTCCTTAGAAAATATACTTCTGAAAAGTAGTTTCCTTCTCATTCTTGGCCATATGCACGCACATAAAAAATAAAAGTATGCATTAAAAAGGCAGCGAGGACAAGTAAAACAAATTAAGAACTCAATCACGGAGCCAGAGGGATATTTTAGCGAACATCTTGCATAGGACCCTGATGTAAATGTCCATGGGGACTCAGAGGAGAAGGGTGAAGTGCGCCAGGTGTGTGGCTCCCTCGACCATAACCCCCCATAAAAGACAGCTGCCCCATAACTCCAGCTCATTATGTCACGCCAAAAGGTGGGATGCACAGATGTCTCCTCACCCTCACACTGACTCATAGCTTCTCTTTGTGGAGATGAGCGTATGTTTGTTTTTTTAAAATAATAAAGCCTGAGTGGACCAATATTCTGCAGACTAAACAAAATACATCTGCAAACTGCATCTTGTTAGAGGCTGATGGTTTACAACCTGTGATTCAGACCACTGGGTAGCTCACATGACTCACTCTTGATATAAACTATCTGGGATTAATATTATTGCTCCTGGTGGCGCAAGGGGTTGAGCGCCGCACTGTCGAGCTTCCGCAGCCACTGCTGGGGGAACTGGGTCCCAGGTGAGGGAGGGGTCGCACATGGTGCAGCAGACCTCTCCTGCCTCACCAGGGGCTCTTCTCAGGAGTGTATTTCAGTAGATCTGCCCGTTCTGCTCTCCACTGTGTCTCTGGCGAGCCCTCTCACCACCCCCCCACCCCAAATGCTTCTGGCCTGTGTCCCAGCTTTTGTATACATAAATAACATCTTTTAAAAAATATTGTTATTGAAGTATCTTCAGTAGGTACTTGAAGATTCCAATATTCATTACTTTATACAAATGTCATCTTGCCTTAGGTATAAACTATTAGGTTCAACTTTTTCCACATTGGGTTTGTCTTGTACAGTGCCATTTTTAACTCTTTCAAGACCACATAATTTATGTAAGGAAATTCCCTGAAGAAAATGATATAACAAGGAGGGAGTGAAATGGTGATGAGATTTTTTTTTTTTTTTGGTTCCTATAAAGTGATGAGTACTGAGTAGTAAATTTCTGGATTATGGCATCTTACCCCTTTAGCAACTAACTTGTACATATTTTTACCAACTTCATACATATGAATATACATTCTATATTGCCTCCATCATCAGGTAAACTGAATATTGTTTCTTATCTTAGTAATAACACAGGATCATCATCATGACTGTATCAGTGGTTTATTATGCTCATGCGTAAATGACCTCAGAGACTGATTACACTAATTATCTACACTTCTCAAGGTTCCAAACTGAGCTGGCCTTTGAGAGTTTGAGGTCTATTAGAAATTCTAATGCCTCCTAATAGTTAGTGTGGTTAATGAGCAGAATTTCCCTCCTCACCCATTTGCTTGTTTTGTTGTACATATCTATTAGGATTGGGGACTAAAAAGCAGAGAATTTATTAGGAAAACACCTTAATGAGAGCAGGTAGGTTTTTAAGAGTTAGTACAATTCTGATAGGAGTCTTATTTTCATGATGAATTAAGCAATACTGAAGAGAATCACCGAAGTTGCTTTGAAAGGTGTATGCCCCGTATTTTTAGCAGGAAGGTAACTGAAGCGTATGGAGGAAGTATGCCCTAGAAGGTAGATAGCTTTGCGCTCTAATCCTTACCAGATGTGGCCTTTGTCATATTAAGTCATCTATTCAAGTTACCTCAGCTGCAAGTAAAGATAATACTCTTATAAATGAAGATTATTGTACAGTATAAGCACTCATGCACTTGAAGCATCCAGGCAGTATGGAACTTAATTGCTACTGAGTAAATGTTGATTGCATTTGCCAGGATATACTGGCCACATATATCATGAACATGGTGAGAAATGAAAAAGCAGTACTGGACAGTCCTGTTATTCAGAGGTAGACTGTCGCAATCTGCTGTTGAAATGAACAACTTCATAGAACATTAGTATCAGACAAGGTCACTCTACCCACAATAGATTAAGAGGAAAAGATGAAAAAAAGAAAAAAGAAAAAGATGAGTCCATAATCACTTTGGACACACAAAAAAATATTTTTTTCCAAATCAAAAAGCTGACCAAAACATCTCCCTATCTGGCAAAAATGAAGCACTGCTACCTCTTTTCCTAATCCAGTTTAATCTCTTTCTAGTCTTACCTCCTTATTAAAACACCCCATTATTTCCTGCTTCTTTATTCTATCCAATCTAAGCAAAGACTTGCTTCCTCAAAGATTTTCCCCAGTCACCTATTATGAGCCCAAATATCATAAATCTTTCTAACACCCTCTTACTGAGATGCCTCCTGGTTCCTCATAGGTTGCATTCTTTCTCACGACGATGAGTAATAAATCCAACTTGTTCAATCACGGATGTATTCCCGTTATCCTTTGGTTAGAGGATTTTATGAAAGAATACCAGGGAGTTGCAAATGGAGCAGTTATGTCAGAGATAACACCTATCAATATGTTGTCTTAAATACCATATAGGACAAAACTTCCTTCCCCAAAGGTGGTGTAACTTTGAATTTAAATGTCAAATTCAATTGTCAGAGGTTACATTATACTAATAAAAAGAGTATTTTTCCTAAGCAATCATCTTAGAAATAGACTTTTTTTCTCTATTCCCTTATAGGTACATACATTAGTTAAAGGTCAAGAGAGTTGACTGCTTTATATTTTGGACTAACTCAAGCAAAATCTTAACATAATGGAAAAAAGTCAAATGCAAAAAAGTTAAATTTCTTAAATGGGAATTTAACAGTTAAAAATAAGGTTTATGGACCAAGATTATTATCAAAGGAGACTCCTTGCTTCAATTTCAAAAGAATTCTATAGTAATTCAGCAAAAAGAGAAGTTCACTATTTAATGTTTGAAATAAGTACTTCTAAAAATGTGGGAGCAATGTCGTGTAATGAAAGAGAGCGCCACATTCATATTTGGAAGTGGCTTCTGTTTTACCAAAATGTAGCAGGTCTGAATCCATAGACACATCCTTCAAAACAGAATTTAAACTCTTTTTAGTACTTAAAGCACTTTCATTCAGTCTTTTAAGAACTAAACTCTATCCTAGACACAATTGTTATATATAAAACAACTCAATTAGAATAGATTCTACTATCTATGTATTTAAATTCATGGAAAAAAAGATAAAAATTCTTGTGTGACTTGTAGAATCTACCTTTTTTATGATATAGATATTCTTCATGGTTTGACCATATCCAAGTGTCTTATTTTTTTTAAGATTTATTTATTTATGCATACAAACACTGGGGTACAGGCCAGAGTTGTGGGGAGGTGAGAGAATCCACCAGACAGAGCTGGGGGCAGAACAGACAGATTTACTGAAACACACTGATGAGGGGAGCAGTGGGCACAGCAGGAGAGGTCTGATGTGCCATGTGGGTCACCTCCCCAGCCGGCAGCAGGGATCGAACTTGTGCTGCAGTGGCTATAGTTTGCTTCAGAGTGTGTTGCTTAACCCACTGCGCCACCAGGGAGGGCCCCCAAGTGCCTTTTAAAGCATATTAGTCATGTCCAAGCATTATTATCACTGACCTTACAGGACCAGTAAAAGGGACATTGTTAATATTACTCTGGTTCTCTACATAGAGCTAACAAGTCTAGTTTTGGAGGTTTGAGCTAAAATGGTAGAATGTACTATACTTAAGAACAGCAAATTTCCTGGAGCTCACATTAGCAAATTCTTCTTCATGAGTTTAAAAATGTTTCTAGAATTCTACACCTTACAGCTTTCCTACATTTTTCACGGACCATGAGTTTTCTCATATGTTGAACTAAGAATTTAAAAGAAACTATGTCTTACTAGGTTTGTAAAGCTTTAAACAGGCTCAGTTTAATTTGATAAAGTAGGTGAGGGTAGTTACATCGACAGATATTCCATGGTTCATTACATCACCCCAGCAAGAAATCGGCTTGTTTTATGGGGTATAGTCTCTTTGTTTGAGCCTTAGACTACCTGCTAAAGATCAAGTCAGTCACTTGGGTATGATTTTAGCTCTTTAAATGAAGTAGTTTATGTTTTATTTCCTTTCCTCTGAAATTGTGTATATGTGTAATCTAAAAATACCACAAAAATACATAATGTGAGCAGTCTACGGTGTACGTGACAACTACTAGTAAATTTACTACTAACACAATATATTTACATGTCTTTTTTATTTACAAATAATCATCCAGGAACAGACCACCACTGAGATGATTCAACATGCTGAAAATGAAAGACAAATACTTTGTTCCTGTATTGGTAATTGGAAAACGAAAGGCCATATTTGGTGAGCATTCCCATTATCCACTCTACAGGCAAAATAAGTGTGTAAGCGTCTACCAGCCATCCTGTAACACAGGGAATTACTATGATTTGGAATCACCTAGTCAACAGTTACACTTTTACAGTGAACATCAGGGAAACCAGTTTGTATTGTGGATACTTCTTTTCTTTTAAAATTGTTTTTAAAAAGATTTTTATTTATTTATGCATACAAGAGCTGGGGAACAGGCCAAAGGTGCTGGTGGTGAGAGAATTCACCAGAGACAGAGTGGGGAGCACAATAGGCAGATTGACTGAAATATACTGCCGAGGGGAGCAGTGAGTGGACGATCCAGGAGACGTCTGCTGCGCCATGTCGGAAGTCCCACAGTGAGGCACTCAACCCTTTGTGCCACAAGGGAAGCCCTGTTGTGGGTATTTCTAAAGTGAAAGACAGTGGTGGGTAAGGAAAATGGGCATCACAGACTGTTTGCCTACATCGTTAGTGGACATGTGCCATGAACACTGCCCGGTCGTACATATCCTTTCTTCACAATTCTGCCTGTCTCTGTCATGTAATCACAGACTATTGTTCAGAGGTGATAAAAAGACAACTTGGAGTGAACATGCTACCTCCTCTGCCCAGTCTCTCACATTTACTGTGATCCTATTCCTTTGACATGAATTTTGAGATGCTTCTCCTTGCCCAGATGAGAAATAAGGCCATTTGTGAGACTTTCTCCTGTCCAGTCTCAAATTTCACATGCTGCAATTGTCTCGTTTTATGACCACCCTATGGAATTTTTAAAGGAAATGGCATGCCCTGTCATGGGAACTTCCGTGATATTTATGTTTCAGAAAAATATTACAGAACTACAAGTTGATGACATAAATGATGGCATTGTAATTGCATTTCCTTAAGTCATGCTGTGCTTTAAAAGAGCTGATGAAAATAATTCCATTTTTTGAAAGCAAGTTTTTGTCCAACATCGTAGGAAAAAACAAACAAAAGCTTCCCAAACAAATGAGTCCTGTCATTGTGATAGCCCATCCTGGGTCTCCAAGTGAATTTCAGAGTCGTGCAGTAGGAAGACAGGATTGATTACAAACTGGGCACAAATGCCATATTTGCATAATCATCCATTCCTATATAAATCTCTGCCCCATTTCCTGTGAGATTTGGCTGAGTTACCAATTAGTTCTAGACACTTACTGAACAGATAGCAACTGACAGCACTAGTGGTGAAAAAGTCAAAATATAAAAACAATATGTAGGTCTACCTTAATACAGCCTTTCTGAAACTATTTCATTAAAAGTATTTCCTCACCATACTAAATCCCTTATTTTTAAAGTTTCAACTCTAGAGAAACTGCTAAACAAATGGTCTCTAAATTGCACTGTAGTGGAGCAAATGAATACCTAGCAATTTAAAATATGAAGTGCTCTATAAATATCTACTTCTGTTCTCCAGGGTCAGGGTTAACACACTAACACTTTCAATATGACAATTGCTACTGATTTTCTGCAGGATTAGGCCTACGATCTAAAATTTTATTTCTCAACTACTTTGTAACTGAAAAATATTATTCAAAGTAAAAACAGTACTTATTTATAATTGAACCTTGTGTGATAAATGACACTTTTTAATGTACATAAAGGACAGATTTTCCTAAAACATCAAATAAAGAGGGATGTGTGGCAGCTAGAAGAATAGGAACTGAAATATTTCATTGACTGAAACACTGACAATGTGACAAGGTGTGTCCTCCTTTCCCTCCTTAAATGTTCCCTACCTTTTATATTTTCAAAGACTGTAAGGAGAACCAATATACCTGTAGACTGTACTCAGTATGACCTGTTTCTTGATCTTTTTCTCTTGTAGCAATACAAAATAAAGTGATATCACTGGTTCTGTTCATAAAATAACTACATAGCAATAAGTGCTAGAGGCAAGACAAAAGTATTGGAAGCCCTTTTTGCTATGCACTTTGAAAGTCTATTAGATATTCAAATTATCAAGTAACAACCAATTAGCTTAAAAATAAGTACATAGTCATTTTTTGAGCTTGTGTATAATATTCTGGGGCTTTTTTTCAAGTAAATTTTATGTCTCACATGTGTTGGTAGTTTCAACATGAGATCTGGTGTAAGTATCATTACATTAAAATGTCACTGCAGTGTTTCCTCTAGGTGATGAAATGGCAGGTAAAAAGAATTTGAGAGCAATGAGCATCATAGATATTAAGATGTGACTGTCTTCGTTATGGCAATGAACTGAAAATTCTTGTCTACTATATTGCAATGAAGAAAGTTCTCTACAAAATATGATTCTTCATAATGTGCATTTATGATGCATGTGTTCATTCACTGATACAACTTAAGCAGGGATACACTTTTTGTACAAACACTCTGCCAACATTTTTTGCTTTAAGTGAACTAGTAGTCATATAAGAGTCCAACATCCACAACTTCAAAGAAATTTTAAGAAATAAATGTATTTAAACCTACTTAAGAATATGCTCTTCTTGTTGAAGTCAATAATATTTTAAGTATAAAATGCAATAATCCTTGTAAACATTCTCAGACTGGTGAGAATACCTCAATCTCCATTTAAACTGTAGACAGATACTAAACCTTCTTCGTTTCCTCATTCAAAAAACTGTCGGATAGGCAGAACAGACAGAAGCAACAACATAAAGAATAAAAGACGGGCCTCCCTGGTGGCACAGTGGGTTAAGAAATGCACTATGAAGCAAACCGCAGACACTGCAGCACTTGAGTTCGATCCCTGCTGCCGGCCAGGGAGGGGACCCACATGGTACAGCAGACCTCTCCTGCTGTGCCCGCTGCTCCCCTCAGCAGTGTACTTCCGTTGATCTGCCTGTTCTGCTCCCCGCTCTCTGTGGTGAATCCTCTCACCCACCCCCACACCTCTGGCCTGTACCCCAGTGCTTGTGTGCATAAATAAATAAATCTTTAAAAAAAAAAAAAAGAATAAAAGACCAGAGAGTACTAATGTTTTCAATATCAAAAGTCAGTTGTACTTGGCAGGATCTTGTGCAGGATTCTACACAAGGTGGTGATTAGTAGAAAAGATAAATAAGGTTTGAGATAAAACATTCTAGTGGTGAAGAGGATACTGTTATTTACAGGTTTCCTTAGCAACCCTTCTTTCTCTGCTAAAATTCAGTTCACATTAAAAGAGCCAATTATTTGAATAAGAATGAACTTATAGATGGTAGCATTTCAAGGTGGTTATCATCCTATGTAAGTCAAAAGGTTACTCTCTTGAGGTATTGGAGAAAGGATAAATTCTTTAAGGTATGCCCCACATTCTGAAGACCCTTTGAAGCTACAGATCCAGCTTTACAAAAATCTGCTAAGTTGGCAGATCTGGTCCAGCCACTATGAGCAGATAAACTTCTTTCTACATAAGCAGGCCATGAGAGAAAGAAATTGCAAGGTTACTCAGGAGAGTAATGTTCTCAGTGAGAAATTATTTGGTGATGGTGAGAACCACCTCTCTCCCAGAACCACGCTAAGGCAAGAGTACACCCAAGGGAACGACTTTTAGGGAAAAGGGCTGCCAAAGAATTTGCCAACCAATCTCTCATTTGTCCACTGGAAATCAACTTAGGCAATGGGCTGGCCAATCTTTGTGGTCTGCCAAGCTGGCAAGGAAGAGTTTAGTAGCAAAGCAACCTAATGGAGTGACAATTTTGTACGCAAAGGGTGAGTGGTATTTTGGTGGATAAAACAAGCCATCTTTACAATTCCCAAACTAAGAGGCCATTAATCAGACAAACCTTCACAGGTTGCAACTAGCTGATTTACAAGAAACAGTGAAAAGCAGAAAATTAGCAAGTCACAGAACTCTTAGTTAAAAAAACGGAGAAAGAATGTGTGTAATACAGACCACTTTCTCCTCCTGCAAACTTTGCATGTGTAAGGCATGGAAGAGTCAATGACAACATTTGATTATTGACTTTGCAGAGGCACAAGAAGGAACTTGCTGAACTTATCAAGCTAGTGAGTTGCTATTTTCCTCCCTAAATTCTCCAAGTCCCAGTAAATGTGTGTGTGTGTGTGTGTGTCCCAGACCAGTGGTCCTTCTTTCTAGAGGAGTAAGAGGAATAAAATAAAATTAAAAAAATACCTTCTTGGCATTTGAGATGTCTCAGCACTTCAGAGGTCAAATTGGAAAAGAGAGAAGAGAAGCAATAATTTAGAGGGAACAGTGTTTGTCTAGGGAGAAACTGATTAGAAACATACAAGATGAACTTCATATATTATCAATGCATAAGAGAATAGAATGTGCTTGAAGGTAGTGATCACACAAACAAATACTGTCTAAATCCCACCCAAATAATAAAATTATTTGATGGGTAATCGTTAAACAATTATTTACAATTACTAAATAGCACTTATTACTTGACTTCAGTTATGTTAAAAAGTGAGATGTTAGTATCTCGTCTTTATACATGTAGTCCACAGATACCTATTAATTGCATATTATTTTCCTGGAGGCAGAATGCCAATATATCCGGATGAGAAGACAGGCAGTTCTGCGCATTGTATAGCACTGCAGAAAGAGTCCTCTCTATAACAACCTTCATGAAGTTAGAGCACTGTAAGTAACAGCTGTCATAACTCTTATATAATACATATCAGAAATGTTAGCATGCACTTGGGAAAACATTTCTTAGTCCTCAATATGTGTACAATCTGAAAGGAAATATATAGACAGAGAGATTTTGTTAACGACACAAAATGAAACGATGGCGTTATGTTTTTTTTACTTCAGAAGTCACAAAGCCTCTGTAAAATGTTTATTATGGTTTAATAAAGGTTTCCTTGGCTCCTAAATTCACACTATGTTGATTACATCATTAATCATAATCTCAATGGCCAACAGAGCTTCACGTATCCAATTTATAACCTCAAGTTGAGCTAAAACTTAGAAATGTTAATGAGTGGCTTTTGGATCGATAATGAGTTATTAATGGAAGCTCAGGATATTTGAAGAGTAATCCCAGCCATCTCCATGATGCAGAGCCCTGCTTTTCTGTGTGTCTTTTTTTCTTTTCTTTGCCGCTTAAAATCTGCTTTATAAAATCACCTAATCTCCGTTCTTAACATGTAATGCTTACTTGCTGTCCCTTAGTTTCACACATATAATCAAAAACAGTTACACTTCTCTGTAACTGGCACGTGGTCCAGGGCACCCCAATCCAAAATCTCCCTGGGACTAGCAGAAAGTGGCATTTGGTTATAATTCAATGAATATGATTTAAGTGTAAATTCTCAAAGGCCCCTCAGAGGCCACTTTCCACCTTTTAAGAGATAGATAGGCCTGAAGGCATCAGAGACAAAAGAATTGGCAGAAATGGGAACAGCAAAGAGGCAACTTGCCCTTCTTGCCTGTATATGGGCTTAAAATCACACTATGAATGAAACAATATAGATATGAAAGAATTTCACTTCTTTAGCTTTAGATTCCTTTAAGGATTTGTGTGCCTCCTACGTATCAGATCTGCACCAAGTATTATAATGCATCAGTCTAAGAAAAAAGATGCTTATGAAAAACTCATTCTCATCTGCATATCCCACAGTCACAATTATTTTATTCTAACTTAACAATGATTATTAGACCCTGTAATTAGGACTCAAAGTTCAGAGAAAACAGTCATGAAAATGGTACCACCAAGACCCAGGTTTTAACAATCCCATCATTCTCTCTGAATATTTCTGTTTAATTTTGACAATGTATGATTGATATTCAAAGATTATTTGAATAAAATTTATTTTCCTGAAGTCATCCTCAGGTTTGCAATCACATACACATTTCTGTATGTATACAAAAATTATCTGAGAGGGCCTCCCTGGTGGCGCAGTGGGTTAAGCAACACATTATGAAGCAAACTGAAGCCACTGCAGCATGAGTTCGAGCCTGCTGCCGACCAGGGAGGGGACCCACATGGGGCAGGCAGACCTCTCCTGCCTCGCCCTCTGCTCCCCTCAGCAATGTGTTTCAGTCCATCTGCCTGTTCTGCTCCCCGCTCTGTCTCTGGTGAATCCTCTCATCGCCTTGGACTCTGGCCTATACCCCAGCTCTTGTATGTATAAATAAATAAATCTTTTAAAAAATTATCTGAGAAATTAGGATTAAAATGATTTACTGTTTTATATATTGAAAGTAAGTTTTAAATTTCATTTCTAATGATTTAGAGGTTCAATCATTGCTTTAAGAACATTAATCATTCATCATTCATTCTTCAACACTGCCTTCTCTTCTCCCTGGCTTAGCAAATTTTAAAGCCAGATATGTTCACCAATATTTTGTAAAAAGTACTTTTGATAAACTGTTCTAGTTTATTCCATATAATACTACAAAGATAATTTGTTCCATATCACTATATGGATTTTGGTTTTTCATCTATATTGTCTACACATCCTGTTTACCTACATCTAATAAACCTCACCAGCAATTCTTAGAATACTATGCTAATTAAATGCAACTCAATAAACATGCATTGAACACTGTACTCATTTTGTCCTTGCCCTCAAGGAGTTCACAGTATACAAAGGAACACCAATATGCAAAATGAAATTGAACTTCTAAGCAACACTTTAAGAACCTGCCATATGGGAAAGTAGCACACAGGAGGAATTATTCTATACCAAGACATTTAGGAAGACTTAAGGAGAGAGCTGATTTGAGACCCAGGCTTAACAGATAAAAAGAAATTCAGTAGGTAGGGTAAAGACTATTTAAAGAATATTTCTTGCTTCCTTTTAATTCAGGACATTTTTGAGTGAAAATTTACTGAAAAATGTAGCAACAAAGTTTTCTATAAAGAGTCAAGTAGTAAGTATTTTTGGACTTGTCTACCATATTTTCTTGGAAAAAAACTGCAATGCACACCTCTGAATTTTTACTTTGAAATCAGGTACCGGTAATATTTAAATAAAAGGGTGTGAAAGCATTCTAATAAAACTTACTTTCAAAAGAAGGTAGTGGGATTGGATTTAACCCAAGGGTTCCAGTTTGCTGTACCACAGCTTTCGGAATTTATCAGTAAAACACAGAAAAGAAAGTGATTTCAGTTTTAGTAAGCAGTCCTTGTATCAATAATATAGCACTTGGGGGTGGGGGAGGGAGAGTCATAAAATTGTAGAAGTACCTTAATTTGCATCTTACTTTTTAAGGTTAGAATCTAGGCACATGGTTTAGTTTTTCCTAGTTCAGTGCGACATTTGAGAAGGGACAGAACATTCTGAAAACAAATAAATAAATAAGATGCTAAAAATGTTTTATTTTCTTTTAAATGATAACAAATTTGGAAATTAGGTAATTTTTGTTATAGAAGAATTTACAAGCAAGAGATAATATTTCAATAACAGGGGGGGCAATTCTTTGAACATTGAACAGAAGTGACTCAAAGTGTACTTCCACTACAAAACAGTAATTTCAAGCTGCTTTGAAGCGCTATCATTCTATGTAACTTAGAATTTTCAAGTTCACTTAGCTATCACACTGAATAAAGAAACTAAAGAAGAGATACAGATACAAAAATAAAGACAATAAAGATTTACTTGGCTATAGTTATTTCATACCAGAGGTAGAGAGAAGAGAGATGGAAACATGGAAATATTACTGTAAGTAGAGTCTACTTTCTAAGTATCCAAGTATACATACCAACTAACTTTTCCCCAAGACAATGCAAATTAAAACAATTTATAAGAACTTTTATTTCTTCAATAAAAAATGAAAGTATATACAGGTGTGAAATTTAAGAGTACATGGCTAAAACTTAAGCAAAACCAAAACCAAAAGAATAAAACAAACTCTTATAAGAAGAAATGGTAGGTAACAGAGAAGTGGGGGACAGGGAAAAGAATGGGATGATGGGCAAATCAGAGAAGGGGTTTTAATTATATGCTGGTGGATGAAAACTACTTTTTTTTTGGGGGGGGGGGCATGATGCTGTATATACAGAGTGAAGCCATAGTGTTGGATACCTGAAACACTATAAATCAATGTTACTTCAAAAAAATTAAAATTAAATTGTGGTAATTCAAATGTAGTTTCCTGACTTAGATTACTTTTTGCTCACCTATATAAATAACAGAATATTATATATGTATCTTATAGGTGTATTGTTACTTTCCTGTTTTTGATATTAGATGTGTAACTATGTTATTGTAAAGCAATTAAAAAAATTGCGTAAGTCCCTATAAAACCTGTGGAACCTGGGAAACCTCTGGGTCCAATCATTTTAATTAAAGCTTAAGGCTGTTTTACCCATGGACCAAGGTTAAGAGGAATCATTTGATTAAAATATACTCAATTCAAGGTGTGATATATTCAGTTAATAAGAAATCAGAGCTTGTTAAACAAAGCATCATTCTATTTCTGAAATCTTTCACTAGTTTACCACAGTGTAATTTTAACTAAGATTTGACTCTATACCATGGATTTCATTTAAAGAAAAAAAATAACAAGTTTGATTCTACAGTGATTGAGAGGGTTAATAAAATTCACAAAGGAGCTCAAAGTTTTGACTCATTTGTAGGAAAATTGTAACCCAAGGTCAAAACAATATGCTATATATTAATGGAATTATTGAATAATTTCAAGAAAATATGAATGGCATTTTAATAACTATATACAGCAACCCATACCAATCGTATTATTATGAATTATTTATTACTTCTATGAAACTCACCATTCTCCTTCCTTAGCTGTTGATCAGATGAAGGAATATTGCTGTGACCTTGGCTGGTTGTGGTGGGATTTGTCCCTTTAGAAAGAGTAAAATGAAACTACCTAGAGCTGATTACTATTTTTCTGTATAGAAAATTTCATTATAATGGACTTTGTAATATATAGAATTTCACCTCCATCACCTTCATGCTGTGCTTTAAAAGAATCTTGTTCATGAGATACATTCAACACCATAATAGCATCAAGGATATAAATGCCTGTAAGGTAAGGTAGACAGAAAGATTTATAATCACAGGACATGAATAAAGCATCCACCAGAAAACAGAATATAGATATCACATTTCCTAAGACGTTTGGAGTCCGAGGCCCAGGAGTTGGCTCTGGGCATCTCACGTGAGGACTGACAGTGTAGGAAATACAGATGAGTACCTTCTACAGGAAATACTGGTTTCAGTGGTCAATGGCCAGCAGTTATTTCTACAGAAAGAATATGATATAGAGCTGATGGAAAGGCACTGAGTCGATTACATGGAATTCTCTGACACAATGGAAAAATCTTAGTGCACATTACTATAGAAAGTGTTGTTTTCTATTTTCTCGTTTAAAAACCATTGTATGTATTTTGCATGTTAATATAACTGAGATGTACTTTGACACATTAAAACTAGCTCATTTGTTGACCTACTTGATTTCTTTGTCTCTATACTCCATGAGGCATTCAGAGTTATATTAAGGGATTGTCCACATCAACTCTTGAGAAAATTTCCTTACTCTTAATAATGTAAATAAACAAATATTCTACTTCCAAAATATTTTCAGTTACTGCATTGCCCAGATCCACTACAGGCATCAAAAAAAACAAAAAAAAAACAAAAATAAAAAAACCCAGCAGATAATATGTGATGATGATAGGGTTATTTTCTTGTTCTCTAAAATACAGGCACAAAAATAGAAACTAAATTTTTTTCGTTTTCAATTCAGACAGTTCTCTTTAATAACAGCTAAAAATATATGTTAACATAAGACTTAATAATGAACAAATGATTACTTAAGACCTCACCATTCAAATTAAAAAAAAAAAAATTGTTACTCATTAGCCTGACTGCCAGATAATCAACTTCCTTTGAGACAAAAATCTATCAAGGTTAAGGACAAAGTCCCTAATTGACACTTGGCACTTAATGGATTCTCATTTCATTTTTTTCAGCAAGGGACATAGCTGACAATATTTTCAGCAAGGCACATGAGTCAACAAATAAATATTCTTATTGCTTGTATTTTGACTATGTCACAACTGAAAGGCAGTTTCACTTGAATAAATTCTAGTAAATTGGATGGATTACAGTGTCAGAGAAAGATAATAAAGCTATGTTACAATTTATAAATTTTTAGAAGGTAATGTTTTTATTTTTTCTTTAATTTTCATGGAAAAACCTTTCAATGTTTCCCAATGTGAAAATGATAGAACACATTTTCACTTTAGAGAAAATAAACTTTTAGCTAGAAATTTGTAATCTAGAGTCTAAAAATTCAAGATTCACTTTATTAGTGTTCCTCTCTGCTGCTAACAAATTACTACAAATGTAGTTTATAAAACAAAACCCATGTATCATCTCATAGTCTCTGTGGATCTGAAGTCCAGGGAAATGGGCAGGACACTGTTCAGAATCTCACAAGTCTAAATCAAGATGTCCATTGAGCTGCCTTTTTTTCTTTCTTTATATATATTTGACATCAGTTGTGGTCCCCATTTCCCACCACCAATTCACCAGTGCACCATCACCTCAGTCCCCTGTGCTCTTTCTGCCCTCATCCCATTCCCTCCCATACCACACACAGTGTTTCTGATTTGTCCTTGTCTTTTTGTTTTTGTTGTGTTTTTTTTATTGTTATTATTATTCTTTTCCTTGGTCCCTTATCTGGTTCCCTTATATTCCTCCTAGGAGTGAAACCATCCAGTATTTTTCATTTGCCTTCTGACTCATGTTGCTGAGCATAATCCCTTCTAGCTCCATCCATGTTCCTATGAATGAGTCTAGTTTATCTTTTTTGATTGCTGAATAGTATTCCATTGCATTTATGTACCACATCTTCCTGATCCAATCATCTGTTTGGGGGCATTTAGGTTGTTTCCAGGCCTTACCTATTGTAAATAGTGCTGCAATAAACATAGGTATTCTTGTCCATGCAAGTTCCTGGCAGAATTTAGTTCCACGTGGTTATCAGGAATAAGGTGCCTGTTTCCTTGGTGGCCGTCACATTAGAGTCATTCCTAGCTTTTAGCTGCCACTTACATCCCCTGGTCTGTGATTCTCATGCCATCTTCAAAACAACAATGGTAGCTTACATCCTTCTTGCGCTTTGAGTGTAAACTTCTTTTGCTTTTGCATTTCTGATAGGGACTTCAGTTTCTCCCACTTTATGGGTCCGTGTGATGACATCAGGCCACTGAACAATCCAGGAGGATCATTTTAAAATAAAACTTTAATTATAACTGCAACTATATAGTCATATAGAAGTCATGGAGAGGAAATCCTGCCTAATGGATACAGAATTCACATGAAAGACGCATGAAAGAAAAAGAAGTAAATCACTAAACAGATTTGAGCTAAAAATAGCTTTTAAAAAATGTGAATTCTAAAATATATCTTATGGTGAATAAGAAAACTATTAATTTTCCAACAAGATAGAAACTAATGAGAGAAGGTAAATATTGTTAAAAAATTAACTCTGGGGTGAAATACTGTATCACTATACTCAATAAAACATATATAGTAGTTGCCTTCCAAAAAAAAAAAAAAAAACATTTTCAGTATTTCAGTGGTAAACAGACAATGCTTTTGAACAATCATATTGACTGAGTTACTTTCCTTTTATTTTTCATTGAACAGAATGTTAGATGATTGCCATGCTAATTTTTTCTGAGTCTTACATCTTCCAATTCATAAGAGAGTTTGGATTTTAGAGAAAATTAAATAGGTGAGTTTCCATTCTGTTGGGGGAATCATCAATTTTGATTGCAAAACAAGCCTCCTTACCCTGTCTGACAGCAGCACTAACAGAATGATTCTCTGTGCATTTTTTTCAATTCAGAAACTACAGATCTATTCATCATCCAATGGAAAATAGCACAGTAGGTGAACAGTGCAGCTGAAATTCACAACTCTGAGAAAGAAGTGACAATGTCCTAACAGACAATAAAACACAATTTAATGGCTTCTCCCCAACAGATGTCCACGAAACAGGGTCTTGTAGATATTCCTATAAATTTTAACTTATTTCATGTTGCTTTTTTGTATGCATTTCTGATTTTGTTTTAATTAAACTTTCTAGCACTCAGATAAAACATTCAGACCTAATATTAACATTATATAAACATACCACTGATTAATAAGTGGATAGGTAATAGCAAGAATCTTAAGTTCTAAGTAAATCATCAGCATTAAATTTGAAAAAAAATATTTGAATGATTCTGGAGCAGTAGAGAAACCATATGAAAAGAGTGGTTAGTTAAGCCTTGAAAAGACATATAACAATGCAGAGAAGAGTGCCATACTACATGGGTTTATTGAACAGTTTTTGACTTTCTATAACAGAATTGTAATGTAAACTTTGAAAGCGTAACATAAATCTTTTTCTAAACTTTAGCAGAGAACTTATTTTGGTATTCTGTGAAAATTATGTGTACCATAAAAATCAATTCTAATTACTACATAGAATACAACACAAGCAAAAGATAAGGAAATGAAATGTTAAGTGATTATGCATTAAACTGCAAGGATTTTTATGATGGCAAAGTCTAAGATTTGGTGTTACCGCTCTTAATTCATTTTTATTGAGGTTCATTGAGTGAATAGTTTAAGATTCCTGAGGTAGTTTTCATGGAATAATTTTATTCATTCAGGTTTTGTTTAGTACACACTGTTTAATATATTCTGTTGGCTATGAAGTCAGATACAGCAACAAAGAAAATATCAGAAGCAGCTCTAAAGATACAACAGTATGATGGTTATTATATTTAAATCTCATGTTTGGCTAACATTTTTATTTATTGTGATCATTGTGAAGGCACAGATACTATCTTCCTTATTATGCTATCCCCCTAGATATACTCCATGACATTAAAAAAAGAGTAATCAAACATCTTAACATTTTTCTATGAATGAAACCCAGTTCTACCAGTGAGACTGGGACAGATGAAGAGAAACAATGCAGAAAATTCATGTTTGACTATAAAGCTTCAAAACCACTTTCTTCTTAAACATAGAAATCATCAATAGAAAGGCAGTAATTATTCCCTCTAGAAAACCAAAGGGATTTCTTGATTCCAAAATGTGTACACCCTTGCTCTTTCTGAACTTTTTGATATGTGGCATCCTGACAGTCGTGATATCGTATCTTGGTTTTCATCTGCATGTCTCATGTAAGTTATGATGAACATCTTTTCATAATCCTCTTTTTAAAAAGAGTTATTTGTTTATGCATACAAGAGCTGGGATGCAGGCTGTGTGGGTGGGTGAAAGGATTCACCAGAGACAGAGTGGGGAGCGTAAGAGGTAGATTGACTGAAATATTACACTGTTCAGGGGAGTAGTGGGCCAGGCAGGAGAGGTCTGTTTGCCATGTGGCTCAGCTCCCTAGCCAGGGATTGAAATTATGCTGCAGTGACTGCTGAGAGCGTCATAGTGCTGTAACTTAACCCTTGTGCCACAAGGGAGGTCCCTTGTCATATTCCTCTATATGTCTTCTTTGAAAAAGTATACATTCAGATCTGTCCACTTACTTATTGTGTTTTCTTGTTGAGTTGTAAGAGTTCTTTCATAGAGTTTGCATATTACACACAACTCAGATGTATGTCATACAAGTATTTTCACCCATTCTGTAGGTTGCCTTGTTTTAAGATTATTTCATAGTACAGACACATTTTACTATGATATTGTCCCATTCATTACTTTTGTTTTTAATTCCCTTGCCAGTGGAGTCCCCAAAATCATCACTGAATACAAAATTATAGACTGTTTTGCCAAGGTTTTCTTTTTATACATGTCATGGTTTTAGTCTTTATATATAAATATTTAATACATTTTGAGTTAAATTTTGTGTATGGGGTGAGATAATGGTCTGATTCCTTTTTTGCATGAAGGTGTATACCTTTCTCAGCACCATTTATTGACGTTCTTTTCTTATTATATGTTTTATTTTGTTCTCTAGGTTTGTTTTTCTACTTTTATCCATTATTATACAGTTCTGATTACTGTCACTTTGTCGGATAATTTGAAGTCTGGAAATATAACACCACCAATTTTTGTCTGAATTGTTTTGGCGATTTGGATTATTTTGCATTTCCATACCAAATTCAGTAACGTTTGTTGTGTTTTAAAAAAAGGTATTAGAACTTTTTGATAGGGGCTGCATTAAATGCTTTGAGTAAGTATCGAAGGACAGATGAGTAGTGGATAAAGAAGATGTGGTATATATATACACAATGGAATAATACACAATTATAAAAAATGAAATAGTGACATGGCTACACATGGATGGAATAAGAGGGTATTGAACTAAATTAAAGTAAGAAAAAAAGACAAATACCTAAACTCACACATTAAATATAGAAAAATAAAGCAAAGAAAAACGTACACTAGCAGGGTCTCCCTGGTGGCACAGCAGGTTGAGTGTCCCACTGTGAAGCATCCCAACACAGCAGCACGAGTTCGATTCCTGGCCAGGGAGTGGACACACACACAGCACAGCAGACCTCTCTACTTCACCTGCTGCTCCCCTCAGCATTGTATTTCAGTCGATCTGCCTGTTCTGCTCCCCACTCTGTCTCTGGTGAATCATCTCACCTCCCGCAACTGTGGTCTGTACCCCACCTGTTATATGCATAAATAAATCTTTTTTAAAAAGTACACTAGAAATCTGACTAAAACTGAGGCTACTGAGTATTAATGGGTAGAGGGGCAGTAGTAAAATAGAATAAAGTGGAGAATAATTGTGGTTTTTGTGGTAAATTCGGTGTAACAAATTTGTAGATACATGAACCTATGTTCCTAAGACATATACAACATTGTATATGAACACTATCACAAAAAATATAATTAAAATTTATCAGGCATTTAAATTAGTTAGAATTAAAATTCATTCATTTTATTCAACTCCTTACTCACACATGTCAAATTTCAGACCAAGATTACTTTTAATTTTTTAAGGTTCTCAATTCTATTCTAGCCCCAAGTCTATCAGGTCTTTTCTTTAGTAACTTGGATATTTTACTGCTGACTAGTCCCACAAGTGTAACAGATTTATCAACTGCTGAAGAAAGGGGTTGGAACTCCTTCAACATGCATTGCCCTCATTTCCTACACTGGGGAAAATCCAACAATTGACTGCTTTTTCATAATTCATTTCAGGTCACAGAGACCCTAGAGAAATTGCGTTTTCCACAAAACTGTCTGAAAATTTAAGGAGAAACATGAAACAACAAGTTTCAAAATTCCCTTTTACTTCCTCCTGTCAAGTCACTGTGTTTGCCCAGTTACATAAAGATATAAATCTCGGGTAGTGGTTCTTAGTGATGTATGAAAAACTGGAAAATGTAAATTTCAATGTAGGAAAATGGCATTAACTTTGTTATTTACTGAGTGAAAACCTCTTAGCAACTTCAGACTTACATTGCTGATCAGAGAAAGGTAAAAGTGACAAGTCTGTATCAAAGAAAAATGACAAAATTCTTTAGCTATTTAATTGATAAACTTATCAATTAAAATGCAAATTAGTCATAGAGGAATTTGTGGGAACAAGACTTTCTATGTAAATGATCCAAGGACCATGTAATTCAATCACCAAAAACAATCACTCTTGATGAATGTATCTTAGTAATTAAAATTAACTGTCTGTTATGTGATATGGACAAATTTTGATAAATTCATATATAATATGGAATAGATGTCTGGTATCTTTTAAAATACCACTCTATTCCTTTAGTAATAGTCTGATGTGACCAGCTCTGTGTTTGAGAGTATACTGATTAATGTGGTTTTCTTTTATCTTTTGCATTCTGTATTTGGTTGTTTCTCTGTATGCACTACTAGTCAGAACTTTGATGTATGGCAATGAATCGAATGGATTATTAATGCAACTCTCCTGTCTAAAATGGGTGTAAAATGATAATTCAAACCATACTCTGAAGGAAAACACAGGCAACAATAATGCTAAAAGTCCAGCAAATAAATTGCAAATTAAGTGTCTTTGTAATATGTCAATTTCCAAATCCTCCCATTTTTCAAATAACAAAATTGCAGTTGTTTCTATGATATGTGGACTAGTCCTGAAATGCTAATACCAAGTCTCAGTAAATAGAGCTATCAGACTTTCAATCAAAAAAATGAACTTTGTGTTGATACTTAGGTGACATTTTTTCTTAGGTGTAGTGCTGAATATACTAGTTATATGAAAGAAAGTAATCCTCTTTCTTTATGACAAATATTTAATAGAACAGCAGTAGCTGTAAATACTTGTGGCTTTACCTTTGAATAGAAGTGTCAGATATAGCACTCAAAAATGAATGTATCTGTTCAGACACTAATTTTTAAGAAATGAAATCAGAATTGCCCCATAAGAGAATATTTTAACACCTATTAGTAACACTCGAGATGCGCAGAATTTCAGAAAAAAATAAGCTAACTTTTCTGTAGGCTTCTTATGAATCATGTTTGTCTATGTTGATGAGGCTGTACATAAGACACCTACAAGGTATTGAGTCGCTAATCAATTAACAAGTAAATATGTTAAGTTTTAAGTAGAAAATTTCTCTGACAATCAGAAGAAAATAAAGGAATAAGTCAGCAGGACCAGAATTGGAACACAGAGAATATTGCTAGCACACATAGTATTTTTTAAGGTTTATTTATGTATACAAGAACTGGGGTACAGGCCAGAGGTGTGGGGATGAGAGGAGTCACCAGAGACAGAGTGGGGAGAACAGGCAGATTCATTGAAATATACTGCTGAGGGGAGCAGCAGGAGAGACAGGAGAGGTCTGTTGTGTCATGTGGGTCAGCTCCCTGGCCAGGGATCAAACTCATGCTGCATTGGTTGTGGATGCTTCATAGGGCTGCACCTTAACCCCTTCCACTACCAGAGAGGCCCCTGTACACACAGTATTTTAAGATAGTTTTTATTGTCTTTTACAATATATTCATGTATTTGGTTTATATGAAAGATGTTTTGTATCCTTATAACTCTAGAAATGCATGCCTCAATTGCATAGTCCTTATTCTCACAGGCTTGACTAGGGAACAAAGAGGAGCATTAAACTTATAGGACCATTAAACCACTTATAGTGTTTAATTTAGCATCAATGTAAAAATCATCATTGGCAAGATTAAAAAAATGAATTCACATTTCCAAAATCAATGGCTAGTCCCAAAAGTAAAAATTACATAGGGTGTCTCTGGTGGCCTCGGGGTTAGTTACCAGTGCTATCACTGCAGCTGCCCACTGCTATGGCCTGAGTTCAATCCCCAGCCAGGAAGCAGCCTACATGTAACAGCAAACCGCTCCTGTCTCAACAGTGTCTTTCAGTAGATCTGCCTGTTCTGTTCCCCATTTGTCTCTGCTGAATACTCTCACCCTTCCCACCCTCTCCACCCATACCTCTGGCCTATACCCAGCTCTTCTACATAATAACTCTTTAAAATTAAAAATACATACTCTCCAAATCTAAACTTGATGTCCTCTACATTTTATAATAATTAGGAAAGTATCATGTGAAAAGCAAGTTTTACTTGCTCGTATAGTCAGAAATACTCAAGGCAAGGTTTGTATTCTCAGTATTCCTTCAGCAAACATTGAGTCTTTAACTGTATGCTTAGCCTGGCTCTCCCCACTGGAGAGCAAAAGATGAATGAGCCTATATTCTAGTAAACCCTGTAGGACTCTTTGCAGAGTGCCACCCAAGTACTCATCTGAATTTCAGCTTTCACAAACTAGATTTTCAATTTTGAAATTGATAAGCTTAATGAAGTATTTCTCAGATCCTCTTTTATCTTCCATTTCTCTTCTGGTTATTCATATTTTTCTATAATCTTTTAGATGAAGGGGGAATAATTCTAAGCACTGTACTGCTATC
Organism: Galemys pyrenaicus; assembly: GCA_019455555.1. Taxonomy (NCBI): domain Eukaryota; kingdom Metazoa; phylum Chordata; class Mammalia; order Eulipotyphla; family Talpidae; genus Galemys; species Galemys pyrenaicus. The sequence goes on along the minus strand of JAGFMF010011577.1, from coordinate 1,891,507 downwards.
TACCCCTATTCACGTACCATCTTTCCCAGTTCTATTTTTATTAATTTATCTCCTGATATGGATGACACTCTTCTGCTTCTTTGCTTACCTGCTTATTTATGACTGTGGCTTTGACAATGTATTATACACATCATTTGTTTCTGGATTTTGGTGAGTCTTTGAAAAAAGTGTTGATTTTTGTTCTACTGTACAATTGAGTCACTTGAAATTAGTTGAATGCTCTCAAGACTTGCTTTTAATTTTCAGAGAATCAAGTATGTGACAGCTTTAGACTGAGTCTAACTGAACCCCACTGATATAACAATAGCATTCTGACATTTCTAATGAATCATCCCCAAATTATAAGATGTTCTTTAGTTGGTAGGGATAGGGATTATTCTTTGTTCTTTCCCCATGCATTGGATAATTATCTTTCACGTCTGCTTTAATAATCCAAAGTCAGTAATAATCCAAAGGGTTGAGGGGGCACTCTCTTTCTGGAACCCCCTTTCCCAGTATTTGATCCACAAATTCACAATCTGAACCTATAAGAATTCTAGTGTCTGTCTCCTCAACTCAGCAGGACTACTACCCTTTGTTTAAGTTTTCCCTGTTGTATAATGGCCTGGAACAATGAAGCACTAGTACATTCATCCCATCTATTTTCCTTCCCTCTCCTTTTTCCCAGTGCATGAAAACCAGTGTTTAAAATCTGTCATCCACATATCCAGTTGTTTAAGCCAGGAGACTAAATCTAGTCTCTGTTCCTCCATCTTGGGTAGAAAAAGCACTCCACAAATCTTAAAATGTTGCATTAAAAGACATTGGCCAAAAACTTAGATGAATAGTCTGCTATCTCTAGCAAACACATAACTTTTTAAAGAGAAATGCAAGAATTGAGTAATAGATCTTTAAACCCCTGGCTAAAGTTTCCTGTGTTCTCAATATCTTATAGAACTTGAGTTCCAAGTGATGTGAGAACTCAAAAGACCATCCTCTGAGGTGAATTATGAACTTGAATTTTCAAAGGCAGAGGAATAATCACTAGTGACATTATCACGCAGGAGAATGTGTAACTCTCTTTTAAACTAATGCTGGTCACTCCAGGTGTCTTGGTGAGTTTCCCCCAGTCCTAGTTTGTCAAAACTTTTTGACTCCCTTGATGAAGACTGAAAACAGCCAGAGTTTCTTTCTGGTTACATATTCACAAGACCAAAGGATCCTTTAATTCTTAATCATATGTTTCATTTCTACTGTTTCCATAAATGTGCCTTGACTTCTGACTTCCTTTAGATAATAAAGAGACTCATTCAGTACCAGCTTCATTATTTATGAACTGATTTAATTTTACAAGAGGCAATCCTTATAGACAAATATAGAGCACAGAACCACCATAAATGCTTAAATGAACTCACCAATGTATCTGTAACAATGTGAGTTACAAAAATATATATAAGACTTTTACCGGGTGAAAGGATGAAGTAGGAGATTGTTAATTGGTCCATACTATCTTTCCCTAAGGTAAAGCATTAGTAGTATAATAATTTTTTTATTAATTCAGTATCATAGTAGAGGAATCTGCCTCTAAAAAATTTACAAAGTATATAAGATCTATAGCAGAAATTGAATTTAAATCTGTCTTATATTTGTACAACACAAGTTCAACCATGTAGATCATCAGCTTTTTATGCTATCACCTAAGTCAGGAACAGAAATGCCAGTAGTTGCAGAAATGCTACTTTCTTGGCTAATCCATGACGACTCATTAGATACAACTACTGATGGATTCTTGAGACAGGCCTTTGTCCTCAGTTTATCAGTAAGCACCCAGTTTACTTCTAAAACCCAGAAATGTGATCCTATTCTCTGTTCACATCTCATTACTTAGGAGCTGCATTGTGGCTGGTTCTCTGGATTCTTCCATCAAGCCCTTCATTTCACTTCCCATCAGACAGATACATGAGTAGCGAGGCTTTTGTCTCTCAGCTCAAGTCATAAAAATGAAAGCTTTGCTTATCCGTAGGGTAGTTGCCTGTTAAAAAATCTCGATCCATGCTTTTAAAACAGCTTAAAGAAGGGATCTGAAACTCAGCGGCAAATTAAAAAACTGACCTAATGTGAGTCAGTAGTACAAGTAGACGAGGTAGACTTAAGTTTCTCATCCTAGGGCTTGAAGTTCCTCTAATACCACCAATTATCTCTAGTTGTAGCAATAAACTTTATATAACCTGGAGTTTTCTTTTTGTGGATTTACTTCATGGGTGTGTTGATATTTTCATTAATTTGAATTAGTAAGTATTTTATAAAATTATTTCACATCAGTTCAGATTTACTAGTTCTCTGAAATAAATGGCAGGTTTTGTGACCACGCCTGCTTTCCTACCTGGCACTATCTCCAGAGACTAGAGCAAAGGCTCCCCGCCCCCCTCATCCATGTGGTCGCTCCAGCACTGAGCCTACATTCAAATTGCCATTTGTTATTTTAAACCAAGCTCACATGGTTCATTTAGGGAACTGCTCTCTTTCATAGGTATTTATGTTTGAGACCTTTGTAATGCACACTGTTCATTTGCCTTCTACAAAGCAGTGCTAATGATAAAGTGAATCAGAGTATAAACAGATGCTCCACTTCCAGGCTTCCTCTTCTCAATAAATGGTGTTTTCATCATCCTGGTTTTCAGGTTGAACAGCATAAAGCCAGTGTTGATGTTCTCTTTTACTCACATTCATAATCAATCCATCAAATGATCTTTTTAGTTTTTGCATTAACATGTGTCCACAATGCAACAATTTCCATCACCTCCTCCAGGAAGGGCTTAGTCTCTAACCTGGATATACAAATAACTTCCTAATTGCTCTCCCTGCTTCCACTTTATTCCGATGGAACCAGACTACAACACTGCTCAAAATCCACCAAGATCTCCCATCTGGTGCTGAGTGAAAGCTTAAGAATTTACCAGAGTGAATACCACCCACTTCCCCTAGCCCCTCACCCCTGACCCTCACCACCTCTGGCTTCCCTCATTTTCTTTCTCATTCCTCTTCAGCTGCCCTGAACTACTTGCTGTTTGGGCCATATTAAAGCATACTATGTGCATTCTCAACAAATACCTGTGACACAAGTAAATGATCAAAGAATAAACTGACTGAATCATTAATACACCAGGACAACACTGGATGTTCACTATGACTTTGGAATTTTATCTATTGTAAGAAAAGATCCAGTGAGTAAAATGCTGACTTTAAAGTAATGTTAAAGTAAAAGCGGAAATATCTTTATATTAAGACCTGTTGTTCTCATTTGCATTCAATCCAGAGATAGGCTCAGCCTGGGTTCCTACCTTCCTCCTCGAAAAGGAAACAAATATTACTGTAGGGCGCTGTCACCACTGGCCCAGGGAACCCAAGCAGGAACAGGCTGAGCAGAACCCTTGACTGAAAATGTGGACAGCAGGGTTGTTTCCAGTCATGGGCGTGTTACTAGATTGGCAAGGACACCACTCTCCTTGAGGGACTTATCATTCAACTATGTCAATGAACACCATGGTTCAGAATCGGTTGCAAAGAGTTCTACATCAGAGTTACCCTTCCAAATGTCTTTTAGCCATTTGTGTGTGCGACTTCCAATGTTGCACATGCTTACATTAAATAAAAAAAATATGACTTAGTGTGCGAAAAATGAAGTACAATAAAGCTGAAGGTTTGCCCAGTAAGAACGATGACGGTCCAAAGAACCAAAGGAGTTGCTATATGCAGGGTAGCTACTGTTAAGAGATGATGTGCATTGAGACAAATAATGAAGGAATTGAGTGCTCGGAGAAAGCAATTCACAGCATAGCCAGCAGAATCAATGAAGGAGGAACAAATAATTGTTACAGAAGGGCTATTACAGATAAAAAGGATGACATGGTCTGTGAGCTGGTACTTGACATGAAATTGAGGCCTGGGCTCTTATTGGTAATGATGAGGTCCATTATATGTCCATACAGTGGATGGAAGAGGTGAGTGAGGACAAAGGATGGGAGAGCCAGGATGCTGAATTCATCAGCCGTGTGGGTATTGAAATTATTGAGAAAGGAAAAGAAATCATTTTCTTGAGGATGGCAGTAAGGCCAGTGCTATGACCTTCAATAAAATAAGATCACCAATAAGGAGAATGGTATCACCATAAAATTAGGATTACAAGATCAAGTTTGGTATCAAATATCTCAAAGGGGTTCAATAGTCTGTAAACAATGAGAAGAAAGGAGAGGTGAGGTGCTTCTGGGAGGCTGCAGGGCAAGTAGTAGTCTTATGTTTCAGCATCATGAATTCAAGGGAAGATTCTCCCGATTATTTCAAGTATAACAAAGTTCTGAAGCTCTTATTTTGAACCTTTATAAGAAAACCTGAAGTATTTTTCACTGAATATTGCATTTTCATTTTCCAGTCTTCAGAATCTGTTCATGTTGAAAACAAACCACAGAATCATGAAGAGAACTTTAGTTTTCAAGGGAAATATTTTTAAATAAATACAAGTAAGCATATGTATCTATAAATACATGGTAATTTCATATAGCATATGAATTTTAAGGATATTACCTATTATAGAAGCAGAGATTAATTGGAGTTCATAAGGCACCTATTAGCCTAAGTAGGAGTCTGTTAACTTCTCAAAGGGGCAAGGAAAATTTAAGGCAATTAGTCTCTTCTGTCTTCATTGTCAGTCACTTCCACTATTCCCGTCCCTGCCAGCTGAATACCGCTTTCTCTTTTATACGCAATGTCTTCCAGCTACACAAAGGTAATTTGAATATAGTAGAATAAAGTAGCTGCCCCTTCATTATCACACAGTCTTTTAAACCTTAACAGTACAATGTTGTATGTCTGGGCGTTTGCTTATTGATTTATTGCCTCATTCACTAGAATCACCAATCTCCTTGCCTAGAGTAGCATCTGATATGTAGTAAATTCTCTGTAATATTTGATGAATGAATTAACAAATTAGTGTGTTAGATTGAACATGTGCTTATTAGCTTCTTGTTCCTTTTCTCCTGTGGCTTAGGCAAATTCATTATTGAACTCGTACTTAAACTACTATAGAATGAAGAGGATGGACAAGAAGCAAAAAAGTTATAACAAAATTTTTATGTATACATTAGCTGTGTTTCTGTGGGTGTATCAACAGAAATTGGCAAGTGGTAGAACACATGTTTTAATATTAAATATAATTTACCACTAAGGAATAATGCTATTAACCAAATGTATGACCAGAATGACTTGTCAAATCAGAATAAAAGCTTTTCAGGTTGTCGGTTCAGGTCACATGTAACTTTATAATTATCATATTGAGAATTATATTTTGACAAGGTCAAACATAAAATAGATGTTAAAATGTAGATAATGAGTTACTAATAAAAATGCATAAAAAAGGAGAGATCTATTTATGAACTTTGTTTTTTTGCTCATTAGGCATATAATAGATTCTTTTAAAAAAATTACCATTCTAAGTAATATTTGGAAGTTTAGTACAATGCAGCTGAATGTCCTAAACAAAATTTGTATGCATTTTATTAACCCCTTTGTTATCTATAGAAATACATTTTAAGTAATCCCAAATGTCCTAATGTATAATCATCTATTATTTCATGCTAGATGTTTAATGCATTAATGAAGTCATTGCTTATCCATATTCTCCAAAACAAACAAACAAACAAACAAACCACTAGGGCTATCATTTTATCACTGTTACTTAGTTTTTGAGCTTCAATTATTAAGCACTGGAATAATCATAGGTCTTTCTATATATATATACATTAGTTTTCTGTTTACACATAGCTGCTCTATATTTAGTGATTTTTCACTTAATTTAATGAAGAATAATATAGCACAAATCTACCACCCAAAACAAAATAGCAAACCAAATCCCATCTCTCTGCCTTACCATCTGAAACAACCTGAGAACCCTTGCATTCCATTTTATATGCATATGTACTCTGTAGACAGTGCTTAAAAGGTACATTTGCTTATGTCTAAAATATTTCTGACTTCTAAGATTTCATGTTCATGCCATCTTTAGATACATATCTTTCACACTTAATATATTGCTAAAGTAGATCCGCATGGCTGTGTATTTCATTTGACTTTTATCTGAAGTACCTAAAATATCCTGTGGATATCTAATGATTATCTCATCTGCTTTCCCACCAATAGCCATTTCAATGTTGTTAGACGTGTTTGCTACTGTGAGGAACTCTAATATGAACATTATCGTCTAGTCTCTCAGTGCACATGCTCAAACATTACTCCTGGATATGTATAAAACAATGGGCGGTTTTAGAGTATACAGATACTCAACTTTTGATTGTATTAAACTAATACAATTGTACTAAAATGATAGCATTAAACTATTTTTGGAAAGTGATTGGAAAGATATACAGTGCCATTTTCTAATACTGACCTATATTATGAACTCTATTATATTCTGATATGTATTATGAACTGTATCCTTTCCCAAACTTCTATTACAGACTGTATATAGTCCTGAAAATAAGTGAAAATTTTCATCACACTCCTAACTTGTTCAGTGTATTCATGATCAATAATGTTGAGCATATGTTTTTATTTCTGTGAAATACCTCATTATTTCTTTTGCCAGTTTTCTATTGGATTTTGGCAAATATTCAATTTTTAGGAATTATTCCATGAATTCTTCATACTACAATTTTGCCAGTTATAAGCAATTATCTTATCCCTGTTTTTTAACCTGTCATTTTGCTTAGCTCATGTCTGCTTTTAGGAATTAATGTTCTTAGTGTAACATGATTAAAAGCAAACTTCCCTGGAAAAGTCAATTAAGAAATAAGAAACATAAAAGGGTATTTATGCTCATCATATTTATGCTCATCAAAACTTTTTAGACAAGTGATTTAAAGTTATAGTTTTAACATATAAGGTTTAAGCAAAATTGATTAAGTGCATAAAACAGAAAATGATGTATGTTTCTCCTGGTTTTTAGTTATTTTCCATTTTCATATCTGGAATATCCCTTCCATATTCTACCAACATGCCATGCAAATTCTGTTGCATAATATAATCCCAAAGACTAATATGAGACAAAGGAGGCAAGAGAATACAATGGAGCATGGAATGTTTCAGCAACTGCTGCTGGGAAAGCGACAGAGCCCCATGCTAAAGAATGGTGCCAGGCTGCTATTGAACCTTCTAAGAACTGAAATGTTAAAATCTGTGGAAGAAAATGTAGGGAAACTTTCAACTTAGGGTTAGGCCTGTGTTTGGGACCAGATTCCAAAGGCAGGGGGATAAAAGCAGAAGGAAACAAATGGGATGACATCAAACTTTTGCACATCAAAAGAAATACGCATCAAAATGAAAAGCTATGCCACAGAACGGAAAAAAGTATTTGCACATCATAATTATGATGAGGAACTGATAGTCAAAATACTCAAAGTGATTAAAAAATGCAGAAATAAAAAACAGATTACAAAAAGGACAGAGTATAAAATCTAAACGGATACTTGTCTAAAGATGCCACACAGATGACCAACAAGTACATGAAAAAAATGCTCATCAACAATCATTACAGAAATTCAATCAGATGCAAATCAAAACAATACGCTACCCTCATGGGAAAGACCAAACCCCTTTCTTGGGAAGACCAATATACATGGGAGGCGATTTAAGTGTAATTATGATTCTGGTCCAATTTTTTGATGTTTGACAATATCAACTGTGAGGGTTTTCTTTTTGTTTTGAGTCTCTATTAAAGCCTGGAGCTCCCCGTTCAACGCCAGCAGGAGATTCAAACCATGCAATCCCCAGCCTGCAATCCAGAATCCAGAATCCTCCCTCACCTTGATCAACACAAAAACCCTCAAGTCATATATTTTTCTGTTTGGTTTTTTTGTTCCTGACTACTTACAAATCAGTTTATTAGGCCTATCCTAGTCTCTCCAGAAAGCCTCTTGTGTAAGTAATAGCCTGTTATTGTGTATTACATCATTCTTCAAATTCAAACCACAAAATTTTGAGAGGGTTTCAACTTAATTCTACACAGTAGCCCCTGAACTGTTGTACATGAGAGTCCCTGGCCCTTGAAATACAGACTAATAACTCACTCTATGAAAAAGTTCATCAAGTTAGAGCCTCCCCCTTAATCCTCTGTAAAAAAGGAACATGAGCAAGAAAGTCAGGACTCCCAAAACCCCCTAATTATAAGGTTTGGAGTAGTTTGAGTAGAGAAGCAATTAGAAATTATTCCTCAAGTATCAAACTTGCTTCCCCCAAAATTTGACCTTCCAAAGTTATATGGGTGAGGGTTGGGAGGGAGAAAATGGACACATGAGGGGGCTTGCAAAATTTCAACAGTTTTATATTTCACCCCACAGCTTTGCCAGGTTGGATTATTACCGCAGGCAAAAGCTACTGCTGTATGCATGTATTTTCCAGTTAAAACAGACTGTCACAATAAGGCTTGTGCCAAACTTTCTTTATTCCCAAGTGTTTTTCCTCTGTAATTTTCTATTATTGATGTTACAAAGGGAAAATGCTAGCCATACAGCTAATTCAGCATCATAGTAGTAGTCAGATGTGCTAAGTTTCTCTTTTTTTAAACTATCTTCTTTAATCTTACTTGAATCATGAAGTATATATAGTACATAGGTATTTATATATTCTACAGTATCTAGATTTTTCTTAGTGCTTGTACAAACAATATTATGAATATAATTTAGAGTTACAAACCTAGCTCATTCATCAAAATTGGACAGAGACACATTTTAGAAATAATGTCTTGAAGTACAGAAACAATAGAATATTTTAAGAACAATGAATCCATCATTGCAGTAAGGGTTTTATATTAATAGGTTGTTATCTAAATCACATTCATGAGAATTTTTTGAATTTTTTAAATGCAAGCTGTATGTCTAATTTGGGTCAATTATATTAAATAAATTTTATTAGCAAAGGAGAGTGAGCTTTTAAACATTATTTTCATTATTGGCTTGCAAATATCTATTTAATCATTTTAGAAAAACACACATATTCATCATAATCTTTTAGAAAGCACTTTATGTCTTGTCTTTTGAATGACATTGGACTTGTCATTGTCTGCTTCAACTCTCCTCTAATGTAAAACTGGACAAAAGGTTAAACAAGGAATAAATTATAATTCATGTCCAGTAAATATATATGGAAATAAATCAGATACAGCAGGCCCTTCAATAACAACCATTCTTCATCATTTCATTCTAACATTGATGAGTGAAAGCAATTCTTTCAAATCTTGAAAAACATTACTTGAATATCTGCTTTCATTACAGCTGTCTCACTTGAAACAAAGTTTTTAAGAACCCACTGACATTGAGAACTTATTGTATGCTACGTTTATAAACAGGTTTTGACAGAATATAAAAATCTGTCACATTTCATTGAGATGATAAAACGATGAAAATTACGTTATTCATTTCAGATTTTGAAACTGTTTTTTTTTTTTTTTTAACAATCAGTACCAATGTTGATTGAAAAGTGGTATTAGGAAGAAGTTACTGAAATGTTAATTTTCTGATACTCATGTTATGAGAGTAGGTTAATTTTAAAAGTAGAAGTTATCAATATAAATCAAATCAATCATATTGTTTTAATACCAGTCTGACTTGTATCAGCATAGTTTGTCTCATTTGTCAAAAGCAGAACTTGAAAACTCATAAAATAAAAAAAAGCTTCGAGACAGAAAAATAGCAATATGCCATGATTTTGTTTCCATTCAAAAGGAAATAAAAGGTGCATTTGAGGATAGAATACTAGCACAACTACAAAATCCAATTGAAAGCACTATATTCTTATAATATGAGGCAACTGAAATCTACTTGGCGTTCCAAACTCTACTGCTAATTAGCAATTTCCGGCTCTTCCTGCCTTCTGGGATGTAGGCACAGACATATTGATCTAATGATGGCCAAGTATCACATTGCAATAAGTGTCTAAGTGGTGTTGTGACACCCAGCACTTGCTGATAGCCTGAAAGACAGACACTACCAAATCTATCTCATCATCAAGAAACAAAACAAATGCTGGTCCCTTGATAAATGAAACAGAAAACAAGTATTTTGTTGTGAAGTTCACATCTCATCATAGTACTATGTCATGTTTCATCTGTCTGCAGTTTTAATTATGATCTTACATATATAAATATGTGTTACATTGAGAAGCAAAATAGTGTATATGTAACTGAGGTATATGTAAATGTGTGTAAAGTGCTAAAGTAATACTTACAGATTTAAATAAATTCCCTGAAGATGTTTAAATACTTCAGTCAGGGCTTAAGTAACAGAAAGTACTGATAAGCTTTTGGATTTATTTGGCCATAAGAACACTAATTTAAAAGCAGTGAGAAAGGATGGAAAAGTTTTCAGCGGGAGATTGACATTAAAACATTTATGTTTTCTATATAGAAGAACATAAGCAAAACACTACATGACAAACACCTCAGAAACATCTTTGAGGATTCATTTCCAGAAGCAAAGAAAGTGAAGGAAGAGAAAAACATCTGGGACTACATCAAGTTACAAGCTTCTGTACAGCAAAAGAGATAATAACTAACCCCCCCCCAAAAAAAGACACCCCACTGATTGGAAGAAAATATTGGCACTTGAAGCAAGTTATAAGGGACTGATTTCAAGATCTATAAGGAACTCACAGGATTCGACAAAAATAAAGCAAACAATCCAGTCAAAAAATGGCCAGAAATGCTAAAAAAGATTTTTCCAAAGCAGACATGCAAATGGCCAACAGGTTGTATATGAAATAATGCTCAACATCACTAATCACAAGGGAGATGCAAATCAAAACCACAAGGAGACACTACCTCACACCAGTGTCAATGGCCCAAATTAAAAAACAAAAGTGGCAACAACAAAGCTGGTGAGGATGTAGAAACAAAGGAACCCTCCCACAATGCTGGTGGGAATGCAAACAGGTCCAGCCACTATGGGAATCAATGTGGAGCTACCTTATGACCTAGCAATTCCAATCCTAGGACTCTAGACACAAAAACATTAATTTGAAAGGAAACCAGCACTCCTGCATTTATTGTAGCACTACTTAAAATAGCTAAGTTTAAAAAAAACAACCTAAATGCCCCAAAACAGATGAATAGATCAAGAAGAAGTGGTATATATACACAATGGAATACTATTCAGCAATCAAAAAAGATAAACATATGCCATTTGCAGAGACATGGATGAACTGGAAGTAATTATGCTCAGTAAAATAAATTAGAAGGATAAAGAAAAAAATATCGATGGTTTCACATATAGGAGGAATACAGGGAAACCAAACAAAGGGGATGGGTAGGGAGAGGGGTTGAAACAGAGGAGAGAAGAGCCCACAAGACTATGATGAGGGTTCACAGACAATGTGGTAGTGGAAATTTTATGGGAATTTCATCTGTGGCAGAAATCATGCATTGTACGAAAATGAAAGATGATGTAAAAAAATAACATATTAACAAAAATAACTAATGAGGTTATTTAATTGGGAAAAAGCATTGATATTTTTAAATCATCATTTGCCATCATGTGAACGATACTCACCAAAAGTGGGTGCACAGAAGCTCTTTAGGAAATGATTCCAATAATCCAAGAGAGATACTGCTGCCTGATGACAGTTGAGAAGATCTAATCACTGATTGGACGAGGATGGAGACAACAATGAGTGTAGAATGAAAACAGCACCTTAGCAGTCAGAGCAAGGGACACCCTCCCCTATAGAAGGCATGGCTAGAGCATACACTGATGCAGTGCTGCCAAGGCAACAGGTTACAGTTTGACTTAAGGGTCAAATAATTAGAGGTGATGAGAGGCTCCAGGAAGAAAAGGTAACCAGAAATAAGATGCCAGGGATTTGAGTAGTCAAGATAGCAAACTAATCAAGGTTAAGAATGAAAATTTGAGGCTAAGACAATTTATAATGTCTTATATAAAAAAATAGCGATTCTAAGAAACTACCTATCCCAATCTTCCTCCCATTTCATAATTATCAGTTATAATAAATTATAACAACTTTTTGCACACACATTTGTTGGTAATGATTTTCCTTGGTATAAATTCTGTCCTCTAAATTTATATAACTTTTACGATGACACACAAAAACCTTTTAAGATTTAGTTAACAAATAATCGTAAAAACGGGTTTACTTTGGCAAATTTTTCATATCGTTTTTAATTATTCAAGTTTTGGATTTATATGAACCTGAATTTCCTAAAGCAGCAGCACCTCAATTAGATATTATGCAATCAAGTTGTTTTGAAAAAATTTGGAAAGATATTGTTGCTGTAAAACAAGTCCCTAAAATATACTACTTTAAAATTACCAATGCAAATAGTTTCTTTTAACCTTATAATGAAATAAATTTTTTCTTTGATAATAAGTCTGAAAACAAAATTCTTATGTCTTTCATAATTCTCTCATCTAAAATATAAAAGCTGATATGAATACGTGATTCGGCAATGTGTCTTTAGAAGTTGGGTCCTGTATAAATGGTGCTGAAGCCTAAATGTATTTATTGTGAAATATCAAAGTAAATTTCTTAGAAGTCTTTTTTAATAAAGAAAAATATCAGAGCAACTTAATGCTTGTAATCTGGTTTTTTAACTAAATTTCATCATCTAATCTCTGCTTCAAAATGTGAATATATTTCCTCTTTTCTAGACTTTGTTAAGGTTGAAGTATTAGTGACCCACTATCATTTTGTTGAAGGCTTTTTCTTAACATGTCTGTCCTTAATATTAAGATTTTTAAAAACTAGAAGGAATAGAATGAGCAAATTTAATTCAGAAAAAATGCAAATGAAAAGAACTCTTGTTGCATTACTATTTTATGACAAAATAATGTTCATCAGATGGTATATGTTTTACGAGCCAGTGGCCTATATGATGGCTCTAAGTAGTATGCAGTAGGAAATACAAAGGCTTTTGTCCCCATTAATTACTCATTAAAGTTAAAATGTGTTTTTACACCTATTGAGAATAGAAGACTTTCATAAAAGCCACAGTAATGTCTCATACTGTGAATACAGCCATGTGAATGATTTTCTATTTCAGAACAATTTCCAATCCAGCCCTTTCAAAAAAGAACAAATTGCATTGTCTCACATATTTGTGTTTCAAAATGAAGTTTCATAAAGTTCCTAACAATCTAAGATCTTTATCTAAAACTAAATAGTCTTATAGCTACTTTAAAAAAGACAACTTTTTTTTAGAGCCAGTAGAAATAATTTTTACAGAATATTCAGTACAACAAAGAGAACGCTAAAAGACACTGACGCACCATCTAGATAGAATTTGTTTGCCTCAAGTAAAGGGTTAAATGTTAGGGGAAATTTTTTAGATCATTTTTTCATTCATAAAATTTACATTAAATCTGATTTCAGAAACTGGGGAGAGATACAAATTCCTTAAACGTATCTGCCTGTTTAACAATTTTGACTTGGATTGTGAATATAGTAGTTGTATGGAAAGTTTTTCCCCGAAATCTACCTGTATTTATCATTATATACTATTAACACTTTCCTGAAAAAAACATGATTATTTTTATATAATTGATTATGGAAACGTTTCACATCTTTTCAAATAACATTAAACACTAAGGTAATCTAATATTTTATCATTTTTTATTCTGATCACATTTTCAGTAAAATTTCTAAAGATGATACAATGTAAACACGTGTCCCTAAAAGTAAACACCTAATATGCTCGTATATCTTTGTCCATGCAAATACTCTTCACATTCATAACATTAAAGCAAGAATTTTTTCAGGATAATTGTGAACCTGCCTTTAGCATCACAAATACACCTAATTCACTATAAACCATAGCTATAAAATATATTACCTAGTAATTGTGGTATTCATTAAAAATACATATTTGTTTAAAATAATATGTCTAGTAGCAACAGGGGTCTAAGTTTATACAAATTATAAAATAGTACACTTATAGTTAGCTTTAGAAATTTTATAGCTCAGATTTACAACTCTCAAGTTTTATATACACCCAATCGTCATTTTCCACATACGAAACCAAATATTCTAAAAATACGTCCAAAGGCCCATTTCTAGTTAATTGGATAGTTATAACACTATTTAGTTCATTTCTAAATGGAAAGGTGAAATAAACTTTGCGAGGTCTAGTTAATATTATAAAGTTAACGTCTCTGAATCTGTCGCCCGCTTTGATGAAATAAAGTGAATTATTACACAAAACACTTAATGGCCCTTAAAACTTTCCAGCTTAGTGTTCTTGTTTACTCAAATACATTATGTACTTCTCATGAAGTATATGAAGCAAAAATGAATAAATGGGAAGTTATTTCCCAACCTTAACACATTTCAGGAATAGAAAAATACTGTCTTGAAAGACCATCTTCATTATTAGCAAGACAAACATGAAGATATATTGGCAACAGAAGATACTATAACCAAATAACCTCTTTCTAGTATATATTTACTTCTAGTATCTATTATTTAAATAGAAATCATATTTTGAGCTGGTCTAATAGGAACCAAATAAGCACATTTTTAACAAATATTTTAAGGATCTAACTTATTGTCATCATTTTGTTTATATAAGAATTCAACTCAAAGGTCTGATTATGATTAACTATTTCCGTGGGCAATTAATTTATTAAATTTGTGCCTTGCTTCCAAATTAAATTTCAATTATTACAATTTGCTAATTGTTTATTCTATGTGTGTTCCTACTTTTCATCATATTCCATGGAAACCCTCTATTAGTTCCTGTTTCATGATTGTAAAAGCTAAAGACAGAGGCAATTACAGAAATGAACTATTTCAAGTCATTCCAGTAGGATATAATAAGCTAGACTGGAGCACAGGCTCCTAAGACTATTAACCCTATTGTCTGTCATTCATCTTTCCTCCTTACTGTTAAAAGCCACTAACGCATGAAGAACAGAAGAAATAATACAGAAGCTACTAATTCCAGTCCTATTATATTGAAGTTATTACAGAAAAAGGAACAATATGAGAATGTCTGAGGCTGAGGCATGTCAGGGGTGGAAAGACTGATAATGTTAACAGCCAACTTCAGAAAATATTCCCAGTATTTTTAGTGTTATAAAAAAAGGGGTGAATTTGTACATATGCCTCAAAAGATGCAGTTTATAAACTTGACTTTGCTTCTGTTAAAATTGTTATTTTTGCTTTGCTTAGTTATCAAAACTTTATTTGGTGCTCTAATTTTTCATATAGAATTGAAGTTGTAACCAAGAATCACCTACTGGGTACATCTTAGAGAAACTGTTTTACAACTCACTATGTTGGCTGGAACAAAACTTGGTGCCACCATTATGGAAAACAATATGGAGTCTCCTCAAAAAAAAAAAAAAAAAAGCTATACAAATTGCAGTAATTCAATTTCTGGGCATTTCCCCAAAGAACACATAACATTTGAAGAAATATACAATCCTAAATTCATTACAGTGTTGGGAAACAACCTAATAGTCCATGGAAACATGACTGGATATAGAAATTGGGTATGTATACACAATTGATCATTAGTTATTAAAAGAAAAAAAAAAGTCACTTTAATGACATGGATGAAACTGGACAAATGGATTATATTTAATAGCAAAAAACTCCTCAGTGGAGAAAGAAATGCTGTGTGATATCACTCTTATGTGGCACTTAAACAAATGAACTAAATGTACAAAAGAGTTTCTAGGGTATAAGACCAAATTAAGGGTTACCTGAAGTGAAGGGGAACTGAGGTAGTTCAATTTTATAATGAAGAAAAGAACTAGACTTTTAGTGCTGAACTTAATGTAGTATATGTACATACTGATTTATAATGATGTACTCGGATGCTGTGTTATAATGCATTGTTGCTTCAAAAAATAAAACTTTAATAAATAAAAATGAAATATATGCTTCTCTAATTTAAGTTATGATGGTCTGGCAAAGATCTGAAGATAGTGCATTTGGGGACAGGCAAACTCTTGTAGTAATGCATCCTATGAGATGAAAAAAATGAGTATTTCAGCTCTGCATTTAGATACCAATGAGTATATTTTATTAGATTTGTGAGTTAGTTTATCTCAAGGTGAATACATATTTATACGTGGTATAACTATGACTAGTGATGGGCAAATAGACAGGAGGTAATTTGAAATTCTATTCCTCAAACATGGTCCTTGAATTATATTGTGCCCATATTTCAGCCAGCAATCTCAGTTACTGCTATTTTGCTTTACAATTAACATTACTGTGAGTATAAAATCTGACAAAACTGATGGTTTTTCAATTTACTCTTCTCTTTAGTTAAGCTTCAAATTTCACCATTCATCAAATCTTCATTACGTGATAAAAGATCCCACGACAAAAAGAGGAACCAGATGAGAGGAAATACTGCAGACTTGATTCATTTTGAGAATCATAAACTGGAAGCAGTTTGTAATAATTATACTTTAAAACACATTTCTACTTTGTTCTTTGCCTCACTAACTTTAGGGTATCCTCATGTGCATTAAAAGACTGAGGGGGCTAAAAGGAAGAGGGAGATGGTGAATCACTGAAGAAATTATTCACTCAGATTTCACTGAAGAATGAACAGAGATAATACATAAGTAATTAAAGATTCAACAAGTGACACCTTTCCAGAAAGTTCAAGAGACCCATTTGGAATTTTTTTTCTTGTCAAATTGACTAAGTTTAAAATCATGGGAGCAGTAAAAAATTAATTATAACTCAAGTGACCCTAAGCTATGAAAAATAGAAAGAGCAGCCTGCTATTTTTATTTAGAATCAATCAAGTCTTAAAAAAAAATGATGATGGATTATTGTTGTGAGAGGAGGAGAGGAAGGAGCGGAGCCATGCTGGTTCACCTCAGCAGGAAATGTTGAAAGTGGTTAACTATCTTTTAAGCTTGTCTTCACAGAAGAGAGAACGCGTGATGGGCGGCTGTGAGTCACACAGTGAGTGTGCATGGAAATAATCCACCAGCAAGTGAACTCCCAAACCAAGTGGAGAGGAAGAGGAGGTGAGACAGCCCCCCCCACCCCCCCACCACGACCACATTCTAAAGCTAGGGACTCCATCTAGAGCAAGTTCTGCTGGACAGTAGTAATTCTGTAACAGAGTATTTTTAGAATTCATAGAAATCATTTAAACACTGAAAACTAAAATGTGACAAATTTACCATGCCTGTGATGAAGATAATTACGTAAGAATTATAAACAAACTGACAAGGAATTTGTAGCATGTAGAATACCATGATCGGCATGATTTTCAATCTGAGGAAGAGAGGGATGGAAATGATGTTAAGAGATGTGATGGGGGGGACAAAAAGAGAGGTCCCTGAGTACCATAATAAAGAGTTTTTATTTTCTTTAAAAAATTGAGGAGCCACCTACAGCTTTCAAAATGAGAGCAAGCATGATAGTGTGTGAGGCTGACAAGGATAATTGATGGTCGTGTTCAACAGGAATTCGTGTTTAGATCCTCATCAACACTCATTGCTGGGAGCTGCACAGATTATTTGCTCTGCCAGAGTTCATAGACCAGTTCTCTGCTCCTTCTGACACAATCAAAGCAGCTTTTATCTTGATAGATCGAGTGTTGATTATCACAGAAATCTTAACTTTCGAATATCTAAGAGAACATACTAATTTTCTAAACTAGACAAGTATAATTTCCTCCAATGCATAAAATGGTAACATAAGCATGTGTAATCCACAGCAGGAGCCAGAAAAGATTTGAAAGTGTTTTTAAGTGGAAAGTGTTTTATCGAGATAAATTGGGCTTTTCTAATGGTATAACAGCAAATTTTAAATTAAGCCAGAACACTGCAAATTAAACTTGGACTTTGGTTCTTTGCTCTTAGCTAGGAGCAAACAGTAACAATTTAAGAAAGCAAAAGCAAAAACCATAATGGAAGTGGGTCTAGGTCACTGAGTTAAATTATTATTAACCAGACACCGTAAAGAGATGATTTCTTCTTCCTAGAGAGCAACAAACCAAAACAAACACTAATCTTCAAAAAAAAAATTTTTTTTAAGATTTTTCTATTTTTGCATACAAGAGCTGGGGTACAGGCCAGAGGCACGGGAGGTGAGAGGGCTCACCAGAGATAGAATCGGGAACAAAACAGGCAGATCAATGGAAATACACTGTTGACGGGAGCAGCGAGCAAGGCAGGAGAGGTCTGCTGCGCCATGAGAGTCCCCTCCCTGGTCGGGGATCGAACTCCCGCTGCTGTGCCGCAGGTGCTTAACAGTGCGATAAGCAACCCGCTGTGCTACTAGGGAGGCCCTAATCTTCAGAAATGTTCTTTATGAATAAGGAAAATACTGAGAAATTTGGTCAACCTAAAGGTGGGGGAAGGCAGGCTAAAGAAGGCAGCTAAGGTTGAGTCATCAAACAGGCAAGAGAGAAATGTCTGTAACACGTGAGAGGCATGCCTCCCTGGCCACATAGCCTGGACACAGGCAGCTGTAAGATCTGATGTTCTCATGCCTGTCCTTAGTGAAGAAAAAAAAATCATAGGGGAAAACTCAAAGGTAGTTAAGTTCAAAGTGGATGTCAGGAAAACTGAATCAGCGCAAGTCAATGTTTGCTGCGACTTATCAGCATTAACAGTTAATGTGCTGACAGGATGAACTTTAGCCTCAGGGAACTGGGCTTCAGTCTCACGCCATCACTGCCTAAATACCTTGAGTTGCAAGACTTGACTACTCCTTCACTTTCATGTTTATCATCTGCAAAGTAGAGTTTCTGATTTATTAAGATTCCTATTCTAAATTTCTTGTCTGTGGTAAATGGAATTGAATAATCCACAGAGAGCTCTTAACTAAGACAATGTATACAAAATAGACAGGAAAAAAAGAGGGATATTTTTCCCACCATGATCTGACTAGAGTTGTATCTGACCCCAGGTAAATAATGTAATTCACAAATGACACATTTAAAAATTATGTATTGACAAATAACTAGCAGCACCAACAGTGCAAACATAAACCTTGCCCACGAGAAGTTACTTCAGTTGTCACTGAAAACAGAGCAAAAGAGTAGACTTAAGGACAATGTGAAATCTGAGAATGATCAGGACTGAGGCTGTGGTTATAAACAATGTCATGAAAAAACATCCCCATATTTGGATATAGGAAAAATGATTTCAAGTGCCTTTTCAGAGTACTAGAGGGCTCTGTTGCAGATTCGTTTGCTTCAGGAATTATCTGACTTTACAGGTATATATAACTCTGTTCTTTTTCCTATTTCCTACCAAAAGCATGAAACAACTCCCTAAGAGTTGCGGTTAGCATGCAGAAAACCAATGGGAACATAAATGATTATTGTCTGAGAGAAATGAGGATGGTGTTTATTCAATTGCAATATAAATCATTCTGTCCTGGATAAAAGGTAACACCAGTTGTTAATCTATATTGCTGTGAAAGGCATTAATCAGTTATCTATTAGCAAATTAATTTCACCATTCCTTTGAATGAGCAATCTATAAATCCCTGGTCCTTGATTCTTATTTGCACTGGTTTTGACATCATATTGATCCTCTCAGTAAGTGGTATGTTAAATGAAATATTTGGCCTACGTCCAACTTTCATGTTTGCATGAGGACCCTATTTTAACTTTTTGAATATTATACATTAGCACAAATTCTTTAAATCATAGAGAAAACACTTAGAAGTCTTGATTATCATACGTATTCACATTTGCCAATGTAACAGTTCTTTTCAAGTGTGTTTTAGCTAAGTATTCCTATGTCACACACTCCCGGTGTTATTTTCGTGTCCATCATTAATCTGACCGTAGTCAGAGTCCTAAACATTCCTGCTCAGGTGTTGCTAAAACAAAGTCTGAATCCAGGGGCTGGACCTTCGTTCTGTGGGGAGAGCCTCTCCAGTTAAAGGTGCCAAGGTTGTGGTCATTTTGCACCAGCTTTGCCACCACAGCTGCTGGTCCAAAAGGAAAGGTGGGCCCTCCTTCGCAAAAGCAGCTCAAGCCCAAGTAATTGTGATTCCACACAGTGTCACTTCAAGTTTCCATATAAGTGGAGGAGAGAGGGCTGCACTACACCAGTAGCCTCAAAGACCACCCCCTTGCAGCCACCGGTCTTCCTACCTCCTGTGGGCCCATGCACCCTTAGGCACACTCTCCCCTGGGGATATGAACACAGACACTACGAAGACAGAGCTCTTGGAAAGATGGGCACAGAACTGTTCCTTGGTAATGGATTATTGTGGATATATGTATCTTTTAGATTTGTAAGTAATTGTAAGCTATTAGTTTCATTTACAAATATTATTATTTAGTAATAATTTAAAACTTTATTATAAGCAAGTATTTAATAAGTCCTTACTCTACACAAACATCATTCTTTAGGGAGTGCATGTGTTGCACTAAAGAAAAAGAAGGTTTCATGCCTGCTACGGACTGAATGTTTGCATGCCTTCTAAGATCTGGATGTCCAAATGCAATGCACCATGAGAGGTATTAGGAGGAGGGACTTTTGATAGATGCTTAGGTGTGAGGGAAGTCTTCCAGAATGTGGTTAGTGGCTTTGTAAAAGAGACTCCAGAAAGCTGCTTTGTCCCAGGTACCACAAGTCACACAGTATGTTGGCTTCAACAGACTGAATTTGCCATTACCTATTTATTGAATTTTCAGCATCCAGATGTACAAAATGTTAGTTCCTTATTAATCACCCACTTCATGGCATGTTGCTATAGCAGCTGAGATGAACTAATTTTTAAAATTATAAATTCCATTAATAAATTTTATTAAAAAATCTCAATAGCAAAATATACAGGTAAGTGGCTGAAATGCTAATTTTCAAAGACCTGATGTTAAAGTAAGAGTTTTGTAGATGATATTTGGCAAAGATATTTCTTTTACTTATTATAAACAAATACCAAACACAGATCATACCCTCTGATCATTGAAATCATCCACTGTACACAGACATCAGCTAGGACACCAGAGGAAGTAGAAAGCGAAATGATTATCATACCACTGTCCTGTCCACATTTCATCAGCTTGGAGAACACTTTTTCAAACCATTGATGTTTCATTAAATAATTTTTCATAAACACTTAATTGCTGTATCACTATTGCAAACGTAACAAGAAATCTAGTAGATCTTTTTATTTCTCAAATTCATCTTGAATATTATTTAGTGTGATACATAGACAGCCCTGCTTTGGGTGAAGGAAAAGCTATTTATGGGGTGGGGGAAAACTACAGTTTTTATTTATTATTTATTTTTTTCTAACACTTTAATTTTTAATGTTCTCACTTAATTGTAAGTCTTAACAATAAATGGATTACACATCAATGATAAAGAAATTTGGTCTACAGTAGTAATTGCAGGGGGAGAGAATTTACCAGACACAGCAATGGTTCATCCTTCTGCTCCATCCTCTCTCCCACTCCTTACTAGTCGCCTTCAGGTTGCCTGCCTTTGATCAAGCTCCGCATACCTAGACTCTTCCACCCAGGAGGAATCCATGGAATTCAGATCCTCATTCCTGACTGGTCCTAGTATTGCTTCTCAATGGGGAGCCTGGGATTCAGTGGAGTCTTTGAAGGATAGGATGTACATTCTGCTGAATGGGGAGCAAAGACAGGAACTCATCCTCCCTTTAAATTTTACATATAATGGACATTAACTATGGCAGTTTACTCATTTAAGTTATTATGGATTTCCTAGAAATGCATGAATAGGCATGAGAAGTAGCACTGACTTGTTAAATATTAATATTTTAGCAAGAAAGGTTTGTTAGAATATTGCCATTGGCTGGTATTAAGGGAGAACATTAGCGAGAAAACTTCCAAAGGGGGTTTTCATGGTGGGCTATGTTTGGTGACCAGAGGGTGCCATGGAAGGCTGGCCCAGAGTTAAAGAACTGAAGGACATTCACATAGGATGACGTTGAATGTGTTTCACTAATTTGTGACTTAACCAGAGGTTGATTAGAGCATGTACTTCAATAAAACACTACCAACTCATTAGCATTTTAAGACTCCCAAGTCCATTCTCAGATTCCTTGATGTAGGTTGAGCACTCTCTTTGTGCTAATGTACTTTTAAGAGCCAGAGAGCTGTTGCCTGCCCTTGAAACTGACGTTGACTTCCAGTCATTTATTATGCCAACTAGGCATTGCAAATATTGTATCTTTACTGTGGAATGAAAATGTTTGTTTCATGTTAACATAATATTAAGCACTGATGTTGAGATATACAGATTATTTTAAATTGTTCTACAGCAAACATTTTATATCTAATCATAAGCTAAACTGCAGATAGCATTCTAAAATAATCTACTTTATTCCTTATCATCTACACTTTTATGAGCTCAGTGTAAGGAAACTACTACAATCATTTTCAATCTACTATGGGAAAAATTAAGCAATATAAGCTTTTACTATTCTACTTTACTAAATATATTAGTTCTACAAGTATAACCAAATGTTCCACATATTCATTTTTACTGCTTTCTGTATTTTTGTTTAATTTTAAATAGCTATCATATATATATGTAATTATACTTTGTAATGTGTATTATATGTTAAGGGAACATGTGCATAAAATATTTTTTCATTGACTTATTAATTCACAAATCTTTATTAACTCCAGAAGTCTCCATGGATTACACATGATACTACTGAATCTCATTACAAATGAGGGTTACCATGTTAGTTTTTAATGAATGGAAACCATAGCAAAATATCAGCATTGTACACAAAAAATAGGCAAAGGGATATTATTAAAAATACTCATCTTTATGCATGTCATTATAAAATACTACTTTTACTATAGAGTATCATGAACTGGTTAAGAGCTTAAAAATCACATAACAAGTGGATTTCTGTTTTCCAATACCTAAAATACCACCTACTTTCATCTCTGAAAAATGTTTTGAGTACATGGTATACACAAACAGTATGGAAGTTAGTAGAACAAAACACATTTTATGTATAGGCCTTAAAACTCCCTTTAAGATTAGGAATAGTGCCCCAAGAAGTAATTTAACTTTTAAAAAGTTCAGCCTTGTTAAATCAGCGTTTAAAACAGATTTAAAAATAT
Source organism: Galemys pyrenaicus (assembly GCA_019455555.1). NCBI lineage: Eukaryota > Metazoa > Chordata > Mammalia > Eulipotyphla > Talpidae > Galemys > Galemys pyrenaicus. Next base: position 1,868,418 of record JAGFMF010011577.1, on the reverse strand, counting down.
TCATTTCTAAATTATTAGATTTTGGGGGGGCGAAACTTTGTTTTTTAAAAAAAAATTTTGGAGGATATGTCAATACAGCATATTTTAAAATTTAAGGTATGTGCCTATATTCATTAATTTAGAAAGAAATACAAAGTAATGGCCTGATGTGTTCCAGCTCCTATGAATTTTTATTTTCTAATAAGCACAAAACAACATTTTTGCCCATATTTTATCAACAGCATACCTGATACTGACAATATTAACTACTCCTTTGGGTGCTGAGAAAGTTACTAATTCGTCCTCCCTGGTGGCACAAGGGGTTAAGTACCAACCGCACTATGAAGCATATGCAGCCACTGCAGCATGAGTTTGATCCCTGGCCAGTGAGGGGACTCACATGGCACAGCAGACCTCTCCTGCCTCAGTTCGGTAGTCAGAATCCAGAAGTATGTTTCAATCAATCTGCCTGTTGTGCTCCCCACTCTGTCTTTGGTGAATCCTCTCACCCCCACACCTCTGGCCTATACCCCAGTTCATGTATGCATAAATACATCAATCTTTAAAATATAAGTTAAAAAGAAAAAAATAGTAATTAACAGTTATTATTAAAACTCTAATGTACTTGATTTCGTAGACTTTCTCCAAAGCAGATTAAATTTATTAACAATAGAGCAAATATGAGAGATTAATTTTAGGAAGTATGTTTCAAGTATTATTTTTTCCTTAGGAAAAACAAAGTTGAAATTCGATTCCTCTGTAATTTATAGGTTCTGGGTTTAGTTTCTCCTTCCCAGTGAGACAGGAGATACAAAGCTTTGCTAAATTCCCTCTTTCCTGGTGTGACATGTGGCTGCTTTCTGAGGAAGGACTTGAACTATCCCCACATAGAGAATGTTTGTGGTAGAAACTTAAATCATCACCTGATGTGGAGAAATGCATTAAAGTAAAATGAGGCTTCAAATAGTTTTGTCCATACAGAAATTGAGCAAGTATAAAGAATTTATTTTCCATAGAGAATTTCCATTACATATACATTGAAATTTTAATGAATTCACAAGTGGTCTAATTCCTACTACATTCCCACATTGAATTTAGAGAATTATTAAGATATGCGTTGAAATGAAATATATAAATATATACACATATATATGGAGAGAGAGAGAGAACACCTACATGCTAGTGTTTGCTCTTCTATTTTGGCTAGACAGAGTTTTTAGTAACTTCTAATTTCCATACAAAACAACTTCAGAGTCCAGAGTGCTAACCATTACACCATGGCATACAAAACAACTTCAAAGCTATTCTTTTAAGACTTGACTAAACAGTATTTATTTTTTGGTTGGGGCAAAGTTTGGTGAGTCAATGATATGCCATGAAATTGTTGTTTTGTCTTTACTGTATGTCCTAAATTAGACGCAATCTGTTGTTTGCTCTGAATTCATAAGCATATCTTTTGCCCCACTCCCTCCATGGTTTCTTGATTACATCTAAGAGCTATCTTAAGCTCTACCATTTTTTATATGTCTTACTTTGTAGAAGTTATTTAATCTCTGTGTAACTCACTTTCCTCACTTAATATAGGCTATATATTCATTATCTTTGCATTCTTAACATTAACTGAAATGTTTTATATTAGATTAATTCATTTAATTATTTTTATATCATAGATTAAAATTGAAAAAGAAAAAAATAGAATAATTACAAAGATTATTTTGGCTATGTTGATACACGTTATATGATTGTTGATCAAAAGAATCTTAGCAGCTAAAACTACCTCAAACAATGGACAAAACGAACAAGTTAGAGAACCTGGCTGATGGACAAGCAGGGCCCAAGAATCAACACTTCCTCACAGGCACAGCAAATAATTATCTATATTGAAGCAACTGTCTTTGAAAATTAACAAATTAAAGGAGCAATACCGCCACAAGAAAAAGTGACAGAAAACAGAAAGAGTAGGAAACCCTTAAACACAATTCTGCCAGGAACAATAATGGGGCCCCATGACCCTAAATCAGTAGGGTTATCAGGGACATGGAGTCTCTCCTGTAGAGTGAAGGTTTACTCCCCCATTGGGTGCCTCAGTACCCGGGAACTGCTTTAGGGAGAATGTACACCCAGATATGGAAAATGGAGAGTAGTAAAACCGTCACTATTTGCAGCTAAGAAGATAATGCACATTGTAAATCTTGGAAATTCAACCAAATAGTATTAGGAACAATAAAGAGGAAGGTTACAAATTAATATATGAAAATATGCTGTTTCTACAAGCAGACAGTGAACTAGGAGAGAAAAAAAATCAAGAAACCTATTGCATTTACAACTGAGTAAAAAATAATTAGTTACCTAAGAGTAAACTTACAGGAAGCAAAATAACTTGTCAACAAAAATAATGACACTGTTAAAGAAACAAGATACACCAAAAAAATGAAAAATTTTTCCTGCTTATAAATTAGAAGAATTAACAATACTAAAATTACCCTCATACCAAAAGAAATTGACAGATTAAATGCACTCTCTATTAAAAACTAAATTGTGGCCTCACTGGTGGTACAGTGGGTTAAGCAACCCAGTATGGAGCAAACCGCAGCCACTGCAGCATGAGTTCAATCCCTGCCTCTGGCCAGGTAAGGGACCCACATGGCATAACCCATGTCTCCTGCCTCGCCTGCTGCTCCCCTCAGCAGTGTGTTTCATTCAGTCTGCCTGTTCTGTTCCCGGCTCTGTCTCTGGTGAATCCTCTCATCTCCCTGGATTCTGGCATGTACCACAGCTCTTGTATGCATAAATAAATAAATCTTTTTAAAGAAATATAAAAACTAAATTACATTCTTTAAGGAAATAGAATTAACAACACAGAAATTTGTGTGGTGCCATAAATGACTTAAAATACTACAGTAATGTGAGAAATTAAGAACAGACATATCATAATCTCAAAATTTAAATTATACTGCAGAGAACAGCAATAGAAACAGTATGATATAGGACTGAAAATAGACATAGATGCTAATAGAATTGAGAGCCCAAAACAAACCTAACACATATAAAGAGATCATTTATAACAAAGCAACCATATGATGAAACAAGAAATAACTTTTCAACACATGGTTCTTGGAAAACTGAACTGCCACATGCAAAAGAAAAAACTAGATCACATTTCAGACCATACAAAGAAAATTAAAAATTAAGGACTTGGTTATAAAACCTGAAATCATAAAATACATAGAAGAAAACATAAACCATGATATTAACCTTGGAGATGTGGTTGAGACTAAACTCCAGTGGCAAAGGAACAAAGTAAAAACAAACAAAAGAGGCTACATCAAACTAAAAGCTTTTGTATCGTGAAAGAAACTATTACAATAAAAAGATAGCCTACTAAATCCAACAACATTTTTGCACATCATACATCTGAAAAGGGGTTAATATTCAAGATCTATCATGAAGCTATACAATGGAACAACAAAATATCCCAATCAAAAATATTGGCAGAAGATCCAAAAATATGATGGCTAACATGAGACAATGTTCATCACTTATCAGGGAAATCAAAACCTTAATGAGATACCACCTGATACCTGTGGCAATATCTTGTATCAAAGAGATAAGAAACATCAAGTAGATGTTGTTAATAAACAGAGAAAATCAAACCCTCTTACACTCTTGGGAGTGTAAACTGGTAATGTCCCTATGGAAACAAACAAACAAACACAACTAAAAACAGATTTGCCATATAATCCAGCAATTCTACACTAGGAATCTATCCAAAGAAGCAAACTGTAATTGTCATTGCAGGACTGTTTACAGCAGTCAAGTTACAGAATATAAGTACCTATAAACAGATGAGTGGATAAAGAAAAAATGGTCACATACATGATAGAATATTACTTAGCTGTTAAGATGGGATATTGTCATTTGCATCAATGGGAGGGAATCATGCTAAGCAAAAATACATTAAAAGGAGTTAGACAAATATTGGATGATATAATTTATCTGTGGCGTATAAAGAAACAAAGCACAGGAAGACAACCAAACAAATCCCTGGATTCTGACTACTGAACTGAGACTATCAGAAGAAGCAAAGGGTGGAGTGGGTCTAGCTGATTTTTGGCATTGGCATGGGGTTGTGAAATACATTTGAAGAGTTGTGAACTTGTCCTCCTAAAACATACAGTTTTGTTAACCACTATGACCTCAATAGAAGTTTGTGAGCTATATTAATAAAAGGGTTACATAAATATTGTAAATCCATGAATATTTTCAAATAATTTTAATTACTTAAGAAACAGATGTAACTAAAGAAAAGAAGGATATGGAATTGTTTGTTTGATTATCAGTATGCATTGCAAAAGACCACAGTAAAAGACGACAAAAAATGAATAGATTTTTTTCAACTCATTTTAAAATGCTTGCAAGACAACCACAATAAGTTATATTATAACTAGAAATATAAAGATTCTATACTGCAATTTATACAAGGGTAAAAAGCACAAATTTTCCTGGGTGATTTTTTTCCCTAGGAAAATAATTTGTTTGTGCCTTTAATACCATTGTAAAATTGTGTTTAACCTTAGCTTTTTCAATTTATGCATTTCAAAGTCTTTATATTTAAACATAAGATAAGGTAAATGTTATTTACTCAGAACTGCATTAGTGAAAAAAGATAGCAGTACCTGAACTAATGATACATTTCTCTATAAAGAGTTTTAAATTGCCATTGCTTTCAAGTCATCTTCATTTGTTAATATGGGCTGAATCACTCACTACAGAAAAACCTTCCACAGATTTGTTTTAGGACGGTCATTTCTAGTAACAGCATTCAACATTATACAAAAGGGAAGGCCATCAGATTGCTACTGTCAAGCAAATTAACTCATATCAAAATTGAAATGTAATAAAATACCAAGGACTTTTTGTTAAGTGGTCAAAGATTCAAAAAGAATATTGGTTATTTGCAAAACACTACTGATTTTAAAATCAGTTGAAAAAAAATCTTCAAAAGAGCCTTTTACCCTCCTATAAATCATGTTGTACTTCAAAATCTTTAAAACAATTCCATGAAGTTAAGGTATTTGGGGGCTTCAATTTTCTTTTGACAGTCTTTTCTAGTTGTTAATCAGATTTGCTATTGCCTTATGTTTTGATGAGAAGACTGCAACTTTGATTAGAAAGAGATTTTAGACAAAAGTCTATTTTCCCTTATCAAGGGTCATTAAGAAATAAGGCATCCAGCAAAAGACAAGCTGGAACTCATTAGTTAGCTTAATAAAAGACTTATGAGGAACATCATGTACTAACAGAAAGACTGTATTTATATGGCCTTTAAAATAAACAAAGCAAAGCCAAAAATTTCAAGCAAAATGACATAAAATATATTTATTAAAAGGTAAAAGTTGAACAGTTAGAAAAACCACCTGCATGTCATTATCCTATACATTGTGGAAATGTTTTTCTTTCAAAGAGTAAACTAAATCTTTACAAAGTTTATTTAATTCTCTATCATATTTTATTTAACACAATGGTGGATATTTTGATTCTGATTTTAACTCTCCCTCAAGTAAAATATTTGAGATAAGATTTAGGTACCTTAGATTGCTAAACACAAAAATGCATGAAGTTCCACATGCTAACATGGCTTGGCATTTCTCTCATTCCTTGGGAGAAATTTTAGAACCAAAGCAAAACAAAGTGGTACTAAGTTTAACGTTTATTTATAAATAATACCCTGCATTCACTTATCTAATTTAAATCATGGGAGACTGTGTGTTGCATAATAAATTAATTACCTTGAAATAAAACTGTTTACATTTATTAATGTGTGCTATAAACAGAAAAATATATGAAGGTTCAATGAGCAGAATAGATTTTAAGATCACAACCTGGGCAATAGACACAAGGCAATGAAAACTCAAATGACTAATCTATATAGTTTTATGCTCTAAATCACTCATTTTCATAGCCCACTGAACTAAAAATTGGAATGTGACATGGTGCGTGCAAAAAACTTTTTGACTGAAAATTTTCAGGAAAATGATATAACGATGTTTATATATGGTAGAGTGACATAGAAGCATATGGAAATCCCTAATACTCAGTAAGAATGTTCAGAAAGAAATGGCAACTATTTTAATATATTAATAAGTTATTTTCCTTTAATAAAACTTTAAAAGTCAATGAATACTAGAATAAACTATCTGACTCAGAAACTAAGATAATTGATTCACAATCTATAAGCAGCAAAAAAACCAAGACAGAAAACATGCTAAAATTAAGCAGTTATGTATTGTTTAAAAAGATGTGCATTTAAAAAATTTAAAATAAACAATTTCATTCCTTCCATTGTATATATGAATATACGTTCAAACTTACAAAAAACTTCTATAGATTAGGAACTCATTTTAAGAACAAGATTTTCTCCACTTATATTTCAAATATCTATAGTGAGACTATCAAGCCCACATTAATCACAATCTTCTAGAATATACTTTGCCCAGAGAATTGCATTATCCATAAATGAAATTATTACACTTGAAATACTTTAAAATCCTACACTGAGATATTTCAGATGTTGTAACAATTAGAGAAGGGTCCATATAAAATATTAAGTGGCATTTCTTTCAAATCTGTAAAGGGTATAAACAGTAAATTCCATTAAAATCCTATTTTCTTTTCCATTTTCTAGCATTTTTAAACTTCCAGGAATCCCTTAAAGCTTCTCAACAACTCTGTTCATTATCTTAGATCTTTTTTCTCATGCCTATACTGCACATCCTTCCACCAACAGCATTCCAGATTGATCTCACACACACCCTGCTGCCCAAGTCCCTGGATCCTCTGTTCTGTTGTCCCAGGCACACTATTTATCACTAGGATGACTTATCTTAAAAATCCTGCCTTTTGGGCAAATTCCCAAACACGCTCTTGGTGGGGGAGGGAGGGATGGTTGTAGAAGACTTTGGAAATTTTTTTGAAAATTTAAACTTCAACATAGTTAATATTTAGACATATGAAACTGTATGAATATAAATTACTGTGTTATGATAGGAAATTTCTAGATCTTATTTTTAACACAACAAGAAAACCACATCAAAAGATAGTAATTTAATGCCACATTAGGGAGAATAATGTAATGGAATGTAACATATTTATCATTTAGAAATGTATTTCACAGGTTAAGAGAAAAACTTTCTATATAAAAATTGAGGTAAAGGCAACCTTAATCAAAAATTACCAACTGAATGTGAAAGTCAACATCAAAGATTGATCACAAAACTCTTCAACAATATTCCTTTTAAAACCAACTATACAGATACACATGTACCTTTTTCTACAGAAAATTTAACCTCAATTCCTTTATATTAAATGAAACACTACTCATGGGAAAATAAAGTTCTAATGTCTTGTGTACTTGAGATATTACTTTAAAGTCAATGTCCAGGGCCTCCCCGGTGGCGCAGTGCGTTAAGCAACACACTATGAAGCAAACCGCAGCCACTGCAGCACGAGTTCGATCCCTGCTGCCGGCCAGGGAGGGGACCCACATGGCGCGGCAGACCTCT
>JAGFMF010011577.1:1785565-1860827 GCA_019455555.1 Galemys pyrenaicus | reverse complement strand
CTGCTCCCCGCTCTCTGTGGTGAATCCTCTCACCACCCCCACACCTCTGGCCTGTACCCCAGTGCTTGTACGCATAAATAAATAAATCTTTAAAAAAAAAATAAAGTCAATGTCCATTTAAAACTGAACTAGTTAATATTCAGAATCTATGTCATGTCATTAGTTCTATTACAGTTTTCTTTACAAAAGCTACTTAGTAAAAACTAAGCAGTTATAAAAGTCATTTTACTGAAAGGCAAATTAGAGTTACACTATATGGCTTTGATGTGTGATAAAAATTAAAGGAAATACTATGTTAAGAATTGTGAAATAATTATCTGCATATTACCCCTTCTTACTTTCCTACTTTTTAAGAAATTAGTAAGTGTTAAGTATGAGCCCAAAGTTTATAAAATTAAAAATTCATCCTTGACTGGATGGGAAAAGTTTGGTGTTTATCAGATCTTATTTATCTAAGTCTACATCATTACTATATTCATTTATATTTTCCATAATGTTCCACAAAAATATCTTAATGGCTGTTAATTTCCTAGCATTAAACAGGTTACAAAATGAAAACAGACAAGCATAATCACCAACTAGAAAGATTTAAAACAGTAAATACCTTCTAATTTACTGCTATCTGAACCTACAGTTAACTGAAAGTCAACTAATATGAAGGATTCTTTAACATTAAAAATAATTCCTTCTTTTGAATTTTAACCACAAGAGTTATAGTTTTGTGTCTTTAAAGGTTAAATTCTTTTGAAAAATATGTTCATTGAATAACTGTGTTGCCTTTGTTTAAACCACATATAAAACTCATTTTTTTTCTAATTTTATTTACCAAATTGGAATTTGAAAATAATTTGAGTTGGTGTCCTTCTTCGATGTTTATTTTACTAGTTGTTTTTCAAGCCTATACTTCATCCAACAAAACTCTTTTAATTTACTTTTAATTATTTTTAAACTTGAGTTTTAACTTTTGTAGAAAAAAATCACTTAAGTATCCTTCCATCCTGAAGTTTTCATATTCCACTAAGGTAGGTATTTGTGTCGCCAGCACACATGACCAACAGAATGGAAGGAACCAATCAACTTTGGAAAGTGAGGGGACGGACAGGTGTGATGCTTTCCCACCTTTGATGATCAAAACCTGTGGCCGTCAGTTATGAGTTTTTATAAGCTAAATGGGGGAAGCTGATAAATCAGTTTTAAATAAAGGTCAGTAAAAAATTCTAAGTAGCTAATCATGAAACTGGAGAGTAAATCCTTATCTAATTGCCTATACCTGGAAATAGATCATTTAGAAATTTTTCTATCAATAGTTTATCATGTACTCTTCTTAAGAAGTCACTAATCTGTTGCTCTATCCTACTGCCCATTTCTGTAACCCCAATCCAGGCAGCCACTGTCTTGCTCCTGAACTCTTAAAGAACCTCCACTGAAAAAAGGATTTCTGCTTCCATTTAAGCCTTTTGCAATATATTCTGAACCCAGAAGTTAATCTCATTTTAATCATAGCTGATGTGTCAACTTGAATATAAAGCTTTTCGATGAACCCAAAATCCTAAAAATAAAATTTAAAAGGTATAATTTCCCTCTTTGTCCATGCTTTCCTCATTGGCCTTCTATGTTCTCAAGATACTCCTATTATTTTACACCTCTTTGGCCATGGGGTTTTATTCTGTTTTTTCCCTATCACACTATCTTCTTCAAAAAGCTTCACACTTTGAAACATTCTTCTGAACAACTGATAAGTTTTTTCTGATCTCCATCTAGATAATTTTCACTTATTTACCAGAATGCTAGCTTACAGTTATTCCCCCTACCTTCTGAGGTCGATTTTTAAATTTGTGTATACTCATCTAGAAGACTGGTTTCACTATTCAACTGGAATTGCTCTTTCCCTGTTTGCTATTCTAGTTATAATATACATAGAATGCTTAAAAGTATGTCTAATAGGTAAATGAATAAAAATTGCTTTTTGGAAATTTCTAGTTAGTATTCATTAAGTACCACAGGTGAATGTATTTAATACAGTATCTGTCAGAGCAAAACTCTGAGGTATATCTAATGGCATATTATTTTGCTGAAGTTATTTTGGTAGCTCTGGGTTTTATAATTTGTGTAAACTGTACAAAAATTTAGTGTTTTAGAGTCTGGAAAGTACAAGAAACTGACAAAAAAGAGGTGATAAAAGGCACAGTGAGAAAATACTACTTCCCTTACTGCAACCTAACTGCTTTCTTCAAGGAAAATTTGACAAGAACAGGTATCCATGAAAATCAGTTTGGAAGTATCATAAAGTGATAGATAATTCTCTTATCAATTACCTCCGAAGACTTTACAAAAAAGCCATGAAGCTATTTTTCAGAGTTAATTTAAAATATTTATGCAATTAATTTTCTAAGCCATTTTATTTCAAATTAATGGAAGAACCAATATGATTGGCCTAAAGGTGTATCTGTCAAGAAAAGTGATTTATCTAGGATATTACTGCATCTGGACATGGGAAAATCCTTCTCATTTTCTTATACTTTGTGTTAAAAGAGCTTTCCTCTAGAAAGGAAGGGCTAAGGCAAGAGGAGACAAAGGGAAGTTTAAAAAGTTTCTCTCTGGCTCCAGATTAGAACTTTAAACATCAGGAACTGATGAAGTCTGAGGTAAGAAAAAATATGAAGTCTGGGATGTCAGTTGGCTAAGACCAGGGATCCAGGCAGAAGTCCATCCAGCAATTTGACTGATGTTAACCTCTGTCACTCTGTTCAATCGGCAGAAACTACATAAGGCCTTGAGGCTAAACAAGGAAAACCTTAACTTCTCACACTACCAGCAAAAGGAAACACAGTATAATACCTATGATTTAAATAGTAATTACCTTTTTTTCCCTGTGTTGCTTTGTCACATTAATTTTTTTAAAGACTTATTTATTTACGGATACAAGCACTGAGGTACAGGCCATAGGTGTGAGGAGTGAGAGGATCCACTCGAGACAGAGTGGGGAACAGAACAGGCAGATCGACTGAAATACATTGCTGAGGGGAGCAGGGGGAAGACAGGAGAGGTCTGCTGCACCATGTGGGTCACCTCCCAGGCTGGAGGCAGGTATTAAATTCATGCTGCAATGGCTGTGTTTTGCTTCTCGGTGCATTGCTTAACCCATCGGCCATCAGGGAGGCCCCCTGCTTTGTCTCATTTATAAATGTCTCAAGAGCAGGCTGTTCTTTTTGGATGAAACTTTGACTCTATATAATATTTTTACTTGCAGATGATATTGGATAGATCAAGATTAAAAAAATATTGCTCTCCTTAGTGAGGCTCCTAGCAATTGAGTGTGGAGTGCTATTCTGTGGGGAATGGACAACAGGCATGAAGTTTTCCTTCAGTGACCTCCTTGCTTAAAAAAAATCTTATATCTGAGCAACTGTGCTACAAAAATTCTATTTTCTTACACACATTGGGTTTCTTCTAGTTTCTTTGACAACAATATTTAGAATTCCTGTTTTTCCTATTTCAGAGACAGAGGGGTGACAGAGTAGGGTTAGAGGACTTAAGTGTTCTGCAGTCATCACACTGACATTGTTTCTTCAAAAATAAGACATTATGAAGTTAGTGGATGGTATTGAAATTTATTGCCATCTGAATTGGAATGTTAAATTCCTTTACCACATACACACTTTTGAAATGATTTAGGATATTCTAATCAAGACCTAGAAAAACATTTCAGAAATTTAGGAAATTAGTCATTCCACAGAAATACTATCTGTTAACAGAAAATGACTAAAATACTCAGAACTTTTTTTTCTAATTTGATATAAAGAGTAACTTCATTGACATCACTTTAAAATTACCATCAATGACAAATTTATTATTGTTTTGAATGGAAATGTAGAAGAGGTGAAAGTGAAGACAATTCTACTACTAATGTGCATATAGTGCAAAATTTTTAAGCAGTTACTTTAATTATGAAAATAATATTGATAACAAGTATTAATGAGGATAAGGAGAAAATGGAATCTTTGTATACTGTTGGTGGAAAGGTAAATTGGTATATTCACTATGGAAAATAGCAGGACTTTTTTCAAAAATCAAAAACTGGGGCCCGCTCTGGTGGCGTAGTGGGTTAAACAATGCACTATGAAGCAAACCGCAACCACTGCAACACAAGTTTGATTCCTGCCACTGGCCAGGAAGGTGACCCACATGGCACAGCAGGCCTCTCCTGCCTCGCCCGCTGCTCCCCTCAGCAGTGTGCTTCAGTCATTCCTCCTGTTCTGCTCCCCACTCTGTCTCTGGTGATTCATCTCACCCCCCCCACACACCCCTGGCCTCTTACCCAATTCTTGTATAAGTAAATCTTTTTTAAAAAATTAAAAATTAGAACTATCACATATTAGTAATCCAACTTCTGGGAATATATCCAAAGGAGGTAAAATCAGTATCTTGAAGTGATTTCTGCATTCCCATATTCAATGTAGCATTATTGCCAATAGCCAAGACATGGGGAAAAACAAAGTCTCCACTGATGGAAGGATAAAGGGAGCACAAGCATGTGTAATGTAATACCCATGTAATAACCAATGTATTATTCAACCATAAAAGAGATGGCTATTCTGCCATTTTTAATATGGGTGAAGGTGGAGGACAATATAATTAAACAGATTAAGTCAGAAATCAAGACAAATACTGTATATGGAAATTTAAAAAATCAAATCCACAGAATCAGAAAACAGGCTAATCAGTGCCAAGGTTCAGGGAGGTGGGAAGAAGGGGGAGAAATGGGTCAGTACACACTTTCAGTTCTGAATAATTTCTAGGGATCTAATTCATAGCGTGGTTATAATTAAATGCAGTGTTGTATATTTGAAATTTTGTGGGAATAAATTTCTCATCATTATTTTCTTATAATAACCAGTTAAGAGTTTCAGTTTTCAGATTCTGTAACACATGTAGAGGCTTAGCTACACAGAAATTGCTTCCTTTTGCACACTCTCCTACAACTACTTCCCCTACTCAACAGTACAGTTGACGTCATCTATCAAAGCATTTCCCATCATCTACATTACAGTGATAAGAGACTGAAGATGTTCTAGAAAGAGGAACAGGATAGAGGCTTAGAAATTCTATCAGTCTCAAACTCGAAATACTTTAAACCTAATCTAGTCCTACAGAAACTCAACTTATTTCTTTTTAAAAGAAAATATGATCTTGCCTCCATTGTGCCAAAAACTTTTTGTCTTCCTCTTTCTCTTCGAATACAGATCGAAGTTCTTTCTACAGTTACAGTAGTTTGGCTGGTTGCCATTCTATTCTCCCACTTGTTCTGTACGCAGACCTCCTGGGCTTTCTTGGAGTTCCAGAGCCCTCGCTAATCTTTCTTTCAAAGAGTCTTTTTAAAATTTTATAAATTTATTTTTACTTGCTTTTTCCTATAATGTTTGCTTTCTTTTCCTATAATGTTTGCTTTCTTTTCTAGGTGTAGTCCCCATAGAATTTCCATCACCAATTCACCCTAGCACCATCACCATAGTCCCTTGTGCTGTTCCAGTCCTTGCCTGGATCCCAAGACCTCCTTCTTCCCTGGTGAATGTCTGATTTGTAGTTGTCTTTCAATTTTTGTTTTGTTTTGTGATATTTTTTGTTGTTGATGTTATTATATTTTCTTTGACCCCCTATATTCCTCCTATGAGCCCATCCGGTATTTTTCTTTTTCCTTCTGACTTATTTCATTGAGCATAATCCCTTCAAGCTCCATCCATGTATCTGCAAATGGCACTGGTTTATCTTTTTGATTGCTGAATTATATTCCATTGTGATATATACCACATCTTCTTAATCTAGTCATCTATTTTTGGGCATTTGGGTTGATTCTAAAGGTTTTATTTTGAGAAGATAGTGTCTTTCCAAGCTCTCTAAAGCCTACACCACCTCCCCTTCTTGTCTATCCCAAAACCCATACTGATTTCATCCATCAGAATTCATGCTGAGGTATTACCCCAAGAAACAATTCACTAGCAACAAGACTGAATCTAATTATTTTCTTCCTTCCATTTCCCCTTTGTCAAACATAGTCATAACATAAGTAGGTTTATATTTTTTTTGTAATTCCTAATTCCTTAAATAGAAGGCAAATCCATGAGGGCAGGAGACAGGAATGTTTTATTCATGCTTTATCCTCAGTGGCTAAGGGAGTTCCAGTGTATCCTAGGTGCTCCACAAACAGTTGAAATAACCCGTTTTAGTTTTTATTACTCTATGACTTTTATAATTTAGGATTCTCTCAATTACTCTCTTACATAGATTTGCATGTGTATATGACATTTATGAATTTATAACTTTTTTTCAATTTCAGACTACTTTAAAACCTGAAAATTGCTATTAAACACAAGAAATAGTTCTGGGATACTGATATAAGAAATCCAACTTGGATAGTCAACCAAGCATTTTATTTACTCAAAGTTTCCTTCAAAAATAATTTTCAATGCTTCACCTATGATGTAGCAGATAACCTGTCATCATTCCTCCCCTATAATGTGGTTATTAACTATATGAAGTGCAAGCTGATTTTTTAAGAACATTTTCATATCTACTTGGAGCCTATACATATTTATAGGAAGATAAAAAATTAAAATCTGAGTAACAGACAAGAGGATAGAAAATATAATCTTAAATTGTAGGAAAAAGAAAACTGAGAAAATAAATAATATAAAAGTGTTGGGAAAATCTATCCCCTTCTGTGATATCATTAGTCTGCAGATCAGATATGGTTTGATTTTCTTACTGATTTACTCTCATGGAACTTCACACAAATGGTTTCATGGAGTCTAATGCAGTTTGAGTGGAATGAGATATAATTCAAGCATTAAAATCACAACCTGTGTTTGAGGAAGGTAGAACTATTGCTTGAAACTTTTGGCAAAAACAGATGTCTCTTTTGACACAAATACACTGATTCAAAAGAATACCTGCACTCCTATGTTTATAGCAGCACTCTTTACAATAGGTAAGACCTGGAAACAACCTAAATGCCCAAAAACAGATGAGTGGATCGGGAAGCTATGGTACATATACACGATGGAATACTATTCAGCGATCAAAGAAGAAAAACTAAACGCATTCATAGGAACATGGATGGAACTGGAAGGGATGATGCTCAGCGAAGTTAGTCAGAAGGCAAAAGAAAAATACCAGATGGTTCCTCCCCTAGGAGGAATATAAGGGAACCAAATAAGGATCAAGGAAAGGAATAAGAACAACAATAATAATAATAACAACAATAAAGACACAAAAACCAAAAATGAAAAGACAAGGACAAATTGGGAACACTTGGTGGGGAGGGAAGCGGGGAAGAGTGGAGGGCAGACGGGAGCACGGGGGACTGAGGTGATGGTGCACTGGTGATATGGTGATGGGAAATACATGGGGATTACAATTGATGTCATATATATATAAATTTTAAAAAAGATGTCTCTTTTGGATGTGCTAATAAGAGATATAATACAAAAATGAGGACTGTGATGACAGGTTCAATACAAAACTTTCAGCAGTCTTGCCATGAAGACCCCAACTTGTAAGTACATAAGACAGCAGAAAATTTGCCTCATTTGAATGTGGGAAAATTAAAGTAATAAATATGAATAAATAGTATCACTATTTACAGGGAATTGAAAAAGGAATGTTGCTAAAATGTTTAAAAGGATGTTTATTACTTAATTTTCAATTAAACAATAAGCTAAAGGAATAGAACCAAATCTGGCCTTAATTAATATAATAGACAGACCTGATTAAATAAAATTATGTGTAAATACTTTTAAATTGTTCTCTTCCTATATGAGTCAAATTCTAATAGTTAATTAAATATACACATTGCCATGAATTCTTTGTCAGATGTCTGAAATAAACCTTGGATGATTATATAATTGTGTTCTATTTCAGGATTGAGTTATAAATCTTGTGCTATGGATTCCCAGTGAAAGGAAAATACATTTTGTTTCTACCATCATTGCAAGTACTGCAAAACTTACAATCAGAAAATTGCACATTTTGCCTTCAATTACGTTTTCACATTACCTAAAGAAAATATACTAATACAATGTGCACAATAGGGTATATTTCACTCCATTCTGCTATGGATGCTATCTTGTTTTCCACAGTTATTAAAAGGCTAGTCTTTTTTTTTTTCCATTTCATGAATGCGCTCAATATTTGCATAATGATTCCACTCAAAAGATGAGAAAATGAATGAGGAATAAATAAATTGCAACCTCCTTGCATAATGACTTTACCTTTAAAGATGGATCACACATGGCCATGCTCGGATGCATCCAATATATCAATATTTATTAAGGAGACAGAAAGTCAATTGAACTATAACTTGCTTTGTGCAAAGAGAGAAGCAACACAGACAAGGATATGGGAGGATTATCAAGAGGAAACTTAAGAATCTTACCTAGAGTCAATACTAGAACTCCTATTAAATCCCCCCCATCTTTATGGAATTGAATAAACCATCTATATAGGTGATTAGAAAAGATAACTAAATATGAAATGGTCATGCCCTCCAGAAAACCTTACTCAATTCTCAAAACAAAGATCATCAATCTCTATAAGGATGTCCTCTCCCATCCACATTGCACAAGAATTTTTAGTTATTGTAGTTATATTTTTTTATTCTCCCAAATGGAACATATTCCTTGAGACAGGTCACTGCTCACAACTGCTTTTGAGTTCTGCAGTATTTAATAGACGTAAAACAGAAGTTAGTGAAGAATTTATACAGTTTGTGAAATCATTTCATTCATACACTTCCCCTTCTAGAAACATCTACAAAACCAAAATGTTACCCCTAAGTATGACCTTACCCTCTTTCATGAGATAGGAATGGTAGTATCTATTGAGCACTGTTTGCCAGGGATAATGACAAAATTTAGGCGAGAGTTGCACAATTGTCATTTGCTTTTTTAAATGGAATTTGAAATGTTACATTATTTTGCCCTAGGTTAAGCACCCTAGGCATGAACACAGGTGTTTCTGATTGACATACTGAGTTTTTGGACACCGCATTGTACTTCTTGGAGCACACAGTGATTACCTTGAAAGTGATCTGTGTATGAACAAAACATAGTTGGTTGAAATAGCTTAATAATTAAAATAAAGCCTCAGCTATAGTCCTTCATACACTAAAAATGCCCTTCTTGAAAATGTTTCTCTCCAGTGAGAAAAACGTGGAAGCTGTCTAACCTCTTATAATCTGATAGTCTGGTCTGTAATAGGGACACATTCTTTAAGGCTATTGTTTCAGGTGTCCCCTTATGTTTCCTTTTTGAGTTTTTTATTTTCACCTCCCTTGGTCTCAGCATCTACCTGGCTTAGTTTTCAGGGGGAGGTTTGGAACCTTCGTTTTGCACAAGTTGGAACCCAAAGAAAAGATCTCCTGGGAAAAGTCCAAAATGTTTAAACCTCAAAGAAAAATAGCAAACTTTAGGATGCACAAAAATGTATTGCTGTATAATGTCAGAATCTGAGTATAAGTATTAAAAACATGATACACAAAAAAAGAAAAAAAATTCTGAAACTACTTTATTTTTTCTTATGTGTGTCATATCAACCAAGATTCTGTTTGAGGACCTGAGCAGGTATGGAAAACTTCGCCTTCCTTTGTAAAGCTAAATTTTAAAATGAGGCCAAGTAGCTAGATAAAAGATGTTTGCAATATCCTATGATTCCTCTTTCACTGTCTTGGGTCTTGCACTCTACCAGGAGATCTTTGCATATATGTGTGTTTGTGTTATACTACTCTAAATTAATTGGTCCCAGGGAATATGACCAACTGAGTTCAAATACAGAATAAAGATGCACCAGGCTGAAAGAGAGACAGGGGGAAAAAAAGCTGATGAGCTATTAAGAGTCAGACCCTCAGAGCTACCATTCATTGCATGCTTCCTATTCAGATAAAGAAGTGGAGGACACAGACTAAGTAGGATCAGCTTTTAGAGAGATAAGGACACATCTAAACTGAGTCCAGTCTCCATTAGGCTGCCCCCTCCAAGCCTTCTCTTGACTGAAGACAGACACTCAACATCTCTGAGGATCCTTCAAGTACTTCTGGTTTTTCCAGGTCAGTAGTTTTCTGTCCACCTCCTCTAAACTCCTGTTTCTCCAATTTCTTTTCTTTCTTACCCACTTAAAGATCTCTAAGGAACCACATGCCTTTTGTTTGCAGATTATATTCAGTAGATACTGAGTATCAGAGAAACAGAAAGAACAGAGGAATAAAAGTTCTACTTCATTATAGTTTCAGAGACTCACATAAGATTTCATTTTAAAAAAAATGGACTTCCACTTTTGAAGAAAAAAAATCCAAAGCTTGAAAAACATTGGTCTATTCACACTTCATTTAATTTCTTACTGCTCATTTACTCTCTAGCATCTTGCAATCTAGTTTCCAATCTCCCTACTCAATTGAAACAATCTTTTAAAAGTCACAGCTGGACTTAATGGATAAGGCCAGTTCATTTGCTCTTCTCAGTCCACATACTTTCCCATCTTTCTGTAGCAGTTGAAACTGACAGTATCCTCCCTTTAAAGAACGCTTTACTGTGCCCTTCTGGGGCAACCTACTGTCCCAGTTGCCCTTCTTTGGCCATAAAAGTTATTTCCCTGAATACTTCATTGAATCTCATTACTCCAATCACCCTCTGTGGGCAAGAAATGTGGCAAGGCAAGACATAGAGGACTTGGTGTCTGCACACTGGAGACCAAATTTAAATTCTTGGATCTGTTAACAAATACTGTTGACTATATCAGAGTCCTGTTAACGAATACTGTTGACTATATCAGAGTCCTGTTAACGAATACTGTTGACTATATCAGAGTCCTGAACACAGTAATTGTTTAATAACTACTTGTGAAGAAAAGAATAAAATATATAAATACAGCCTTTGAAAAAGTGTGGTGAAAATGCAGTGGAATATCTGTTATGGAATGTTCTTTCATGATCTTAAAGTGAAATGCAGTTGGTGTTAAAATCTTGACAATCTCATTTCTTAACATGATTTCCATGGTAATGCTGTTTGAAGGGAACAATATCAACATAACCACTCAAGTCAGTCACAGGAATATGAAGTTCAAGACCAAGAACTATAGAACTTATTTTCTCAAAGTGTACTAAAACAGAGTTTTGTTAAATGTCTTAAAAATCAGGTAAGTTACAAAGGATTTTGTCAGATTCTCTATATTTCCACATATTTTAAATACAACTAATAAATGTTTCACCCATGAGAGATGTGTGATTTATTAATCCTCACCTCTCTTATGAACAAATTTTTAGATTTAAATATACTCTGTATTTTCAAAGGATGTGGTTAACCTGTGTTTAACTGAATGGAGCTTTGATGAGTAATAGGACAAGTATATTTTCTTAGTATGAATAGTTGAACATAAATGGTAATAGCAATACTTCATCCTACACT
The DNA here is from genome assembly GCA_019455555.1 of Galemys pyrenaicus. Lineage (NCBI taxonomy): Eukaryota > Metazoa > Chordata > Mammalia > Eulipotyphla > Talpidae > Galemys > Galemys pyrenaicus. The sequence goes on along the minus strand of JAGFMF010011577.1, from coordinate 1,849,374 downwards.
TAGAAAATCCAGCATCTAAGATAGGAATATATCCTACAAGATAAGGAGTATAAGCTCTTACAAATATAATGAGCCTAGAAAAGTTACTCTTACTGTATATTCTCTGTAAGTCAAATGCAAAATAATGGTGTAGTATAAGTAGATGCTAAGACATATAGAGAGCTATATCACATAAAGGAGTTACTCAAGTATGTTAGTCTTCTATTCACATTTGTTCAGTGTTGAGAAGTTAATTATTTTATACTCACCCTCCCAAACCTATCTGCAACTAAGGCTGAGGAATCTCCCATTTGTGGCCCCAGGACCTATGACAGAATCTCCACAAAGCATGTAGCTATTAACTGAATGAGGAAATGTATGATCGAATTAATGAATCAATGAATGGATGGATGGAGGGGATAATCTATCAAGCACTGTGTGCATAACCTCTCTTTCAAATTATATTTTTTCTGGGATTGATTCTGTGCGGAGTGACCCTGGTCTGGCTTCACAGCCTCACTGACCAGCTGTTCTCAGCTTGTGCTGGGAAATACTGCCTGTTTGGTACTGAATCCTTGGTACTCACCATCTGGTCTTCCATCACCAGTGACCTAACACTTGGTTCCTAGTCTTTTCCCTTGTTAATTATCTCTGATGTCTGTCTTCCTGATGGCAATTCTACATGGCTATCTAGAATCATGTTTCTTAAATTTACACTATTAGTCCAATGCCATTTCAAATGCTGACCTCTGTCTGGAATACTAACATCTGCTTATTCCTGTTCTGTATACATAAATTCTTAGACTTTTCAGTATTAGGTAGCCTGCACCTGCTTTTAATTACTGAATATTGAACTTTATTGGTTATAGGGGTTTATTAAACTTCAAGTGTAATTCAGGCATCCTTTGCACTTTTATGGAGGCTCTGGCACGCTGTTGCTCTTTGTTGCATTTTTTGAAAATGCAAACATGATCCCAACTATGTTGTCTCCAGCTCCCACAGTTTTATATGAAATTTCTCTACCCCGTTCTCTGTAAGACCTTTTCTTTTTTTTTAAAGATTTATTTATTTATGCATACAAGAGCTGGGGTACAGGCCAGAGTCAGGGGAGAGAGTGGGGAGTAGGACAGGCAGACTGACTGAAACACACTGCTGAGGGAAGCTGCAGGCGAGGCAGAAATCTGCTATGCCATGCAGGTCCCCTCCCTGACCAGTGGCAGGGATCGAACTCATGCTGCAGCAGCTGTGGTTTGCTTCATAGTGCGTTGCTTAACCCACTGTGCCATCAGGGAGGCCCAAGACCTGTTCTTGTATCTGCATACTTGAAAACTGTAGGACAGGAATCAGATAAAAGACAACTAATAAAAATATTAGAGGAAATAAAGAAAGAAGTTAGGAGGTAAAAATTAATGCTAGTTCTGAAGTACAAAAGTACTTTTAGACGATAGGAGTGGTTTTAAAGTGGGAAAAGGCAAAATGGATAGAGGGCTATAGTAATAAAGATGACCCTTCTCTTCATTACCTCGGTCCTCCCAAAGGGTAATAGGGAGCGAGGGTTTTACTGAGAACACTCAAAGAGTCAAAATTCAGAACTCAGAGACAAGGAATGTTTCTGAAATTCTCCAGGGAATCAAGGTTTTGAATTAAAAATAAATAGAGCTAATAGTCCAGGTGATGTTATGCAGCGTAAGTATGCAGTTGGTCAAATCTTATCATAAAATGCTGACAATATCATATACTCACCAACTCTTCCTATTTACCAAAGAAAGAGACAGATGGTATTATAATAATACCACCATATAAGACAATAGATTTTCTCATAAACAAAACTGAATCATTTGTAAAGAAGTGGAGAAACAGAGAACTTATTAATACACAAAGTAAAATGAAAATAAATGTAATACTCAGTTTAAAATGTGATTCTTTTGATTCTTGGTTTGCTGCTTGCTTTCTTTTAAAGCACACTATTGTAACGAAATGAGGTTTGCTTTTGGATTATGTCCAAGGGCACCATTCAATTTCACAATTTCCACTACAGTAATTATACTGAGATCATTTAATTCGTGTGCATAGAAGCACTTAAAAAGTCTATGTCAACAATTGTGCTACTTTATTCTTTTCCCTATGGGCATTATCTTGCCTAACTGTCCCCAAACAACATAATAGACAAAAATATTAAGTGTAACATTAATTAAAGTGTAGAAAATTAGAATCAATATTGTACTTGCAATGTTCTCAATGTAAAACTAATATGTGGAACACCACATAAACCAAAGTCTGTATATCTATTCTTCTGTGTATACATGAACATACCTATCGCATAGATTTATATATAATAATGTATGTAAATATAGCAGTATATCTTCATTATATGGACATAAACTACATAAAATCACATGCAAAATTTATACATAGCTATATGATAGATCTGTTCCACTATTGCACTGTACATGCATATTCATTTTAGAAAGTTAAAATGATTTTATAAATGTAATCACATTAATATTAAAAATAGCCATGTTACACTAAATTTGTATAATCCATATAATCATTTAGAGTTGTGACCATTTACCTTACAAAAATTTGGTGCAACAGAAAATGCATAATGTACATTTTGGTAGTAAATAAACCTAAACATCCTAGAAAGTTACTAATCAAAGACCCAAGATTTTGCAAGTTCTGTTAGACAATTTCCTTGCTGCTAAATTTTAATGTATTCTCCTATCTATCTGCACACAAATGTAATCTACAAATTTAACTGGACTCAAAGATCTTTTTAGGTGTGTTGTGATTCAGCTCTTTCTCCTGTTTGCAATAGTTAGGGATTCTAAAGCTGCTTTCTAACCCCTTAACCACACTGATGTCTGTCTAGAAGATGATTACATGATCTACACTTTGATAAAACTGAAGTTACCAGGAATGAATACTCAACTTCGTATCTACAAATGAATCTTATTTCCATGAGTATGACTATCTCCTCTAACCTAAAAGTAAAGATTTCTAGATTTCATCCCATTAAGTGTCATGTTTTTAGAGTTCTCTCATTTTTCTTAAAATACGTGCTCCTAGGTCACTCTGCTGCTTCAGTGAAAAAGCAGATTTTTGTCTTTATGGCTATTGTAATTGCAATGCCAGCCCTACAGTTTTTCCCTGCTCCAAGGAGGAAAACAGAATCTTGTTGTCAGGGCCTCACTACCCTTGCTTCTGCTTAATTTTACAAATCTTTTCTGTCATCAGCAGATCCATCAGGTTGATTCTATTGTATTTAAGTTTGGGAACCACTGTTTTAGGTATTGAAGAGTAAATTGGAATAAAGAGCACACAGGTTCTAGTTGATAAAGTAAATTGAAGAAATTGGTGCATTATGATTGGGGCATAGGTCTTTAGGAACTGCATGCTCTCTGTATGATGCCTAATTTCCTGATTATTGTCATGTATCCCTTCAGAACAATATTTTAGAACAATACTCATCACTCTGCTCTCTTTTGCAAGTGGTAAGTGTGCTTCCAGAAAAACTGTCTTTAGAAAAGAATAAGTAGTTTCAGTTTTATACCATTTCAGACTCTAATGAATCTAGTCCTTTGTGAGGGTAATAGTCAATTATTTTAGGAACAATTTGATTTAAAAAAGAAAATCCTTCCAGATTTTGTTACAAATATGTATCACACTATAAAGTCTGGTTTCAGGATGGGTAAATTAAGTGAGGAACTTTCCTTACAGAACATCACTTTCATAAACCTGCTTTTCATATACCTCAGGCTGACTGTATTTGACATACCATATATAGGACAACATAATAATCACACACTAACATTGTAAGTGTCTATGTATGCAATACTTAGATAAAAGACCTACATTCTTCAATAAAACTTTAAAACAATCATTAGGGCCTCCCTGGTGGTGCAAGGGTTTAAGTCACAGCACCATCAAGCTATCCACAGTCACTGGAGCACAAGTTCTATCCCTGGTCAGGGAGCTGTCCCACATGGTGCAGCAGGCCTCTCTTCTCATGCTGCTCCCCTCTGCAGTGTATTTCAGTATCTGCCTGTTCTGCTCCCCACTCTATATCTGCTGACTCCTTCTATTACCCGCACCTCTGGCCTAAACCCCACGGTTCTTTTATGCATACATGTTAAAAAAAATGATTATTAGTAAATTTAATGTATACTGCAATTTAGGTACAAAAGATGAAAACTTAAATGGTTACTTGAATTTTTAAGCTGTTACTGTTATTCTCACTTTTTTTCAGGATTCAGAAATTATAATTATAGGCTATATTCTGGAAAAAAAAACCAATCTCCACTTTAAATTTCTGTTATATAGAATTCTTCAGGAATACATTCTTTTTATGTCATTTATGTAAAAATCAACTTTGTTACAACAAGCATATGCTACAATTGCTTTCGTTTAATTTTTTATTTTTAATTTTCCCTCACAACTTTTCATTTAATAATTGCCATGTTTAGCTCATTTCCCAGATTGAGATATTTTGTAATTATTTCTTTAAATAAATTTTCTACAGCAGTCTCTTTCCCTCTTCCTTGAAACCCCCATTATATAGGTATTATTTCTCTAAATTGCCCCAGAGGGCTCTTACATCATTTTCATTTCCTAAAGTCTTTGTTCGCTACATCTATTTGTGTGTTCTCCAACATTTTGTTTTTGAGCTCATTAATTCTTTGCATTGTTTCTATACTATTGAGACCCTCAGCTGTATTTTTTAAATCAGTCTTGTATTTCTTAACTTCTTTATTTCTAATTGTAGCCACTTCATATTTTCTCTATCTTTATTCTGTTGGTTTATATCCTGTTTGGTTTTGGTTTCTGGTTTTCTCTTTCAGCTCCATAAGCACTGCCAGAATTATTGCCCTGAATTCTCTTCTGCCAGGCTCCACAGGTCCACTAAGGCAAGGGTTCCTTTAGGGTGTCTTATTTTTGGTCTTGCACTTGTGATGTGTTCTTCTGTCTACTCTTCCTTTTAACTTTAATGGATGTATATAGCTTTAGTTTTGCAGATTGCTGTCTTTGCAGGTGGAGTAGGTATACAGAGGTCAGGCAGCAGGCTCGTAAAGGATTGCCTCCAGTTGACTGAGCTTGGTACCAAGGCTATGCAGTAGAGAACGGTTGTGATTTTTTTTGAGACAGTTCCTGGGTCACATAGAGACTTGTGTCCACTTCTACTCTAGGTTTTTTTTTTTGGTTTTTTTTTTTTTTTTTTATGCATACAAGAGCAGAGGTACAGGCCAGAGGAGTGGGAAGTGAAAGGATTCACCAGAGACAGAGGGGGAGCAGAACAAGCAGATTGACTGAAATACACTGCTGAGGGGAGCAGCAGATAAGGCAGATGTCTGCCTTGCCATGTGGTCCCCTCCCTGGCCGGGGATCCAACTCACGTTGTTGTGCTTCAGATGCTTCACAATGTGGTGCTCAACCCACTACACCACCAGGGAGGCCCTACTCTAGGTTATTTTTAAACACTAATATTAACTATTGCATGAATTTAGTTGATATAGGGTCACAGGCTTGGATTGTTTCTCTTTACGTTTTCCAACATAGCCTTGTCCTAGGTATTTGCTCCAGGTACTCAAGCACTTATTTTGGTTTTTGCCCTGGATATCTCAGCCTTGGTTTTGAGTGACAGCTTCTTCTATAAGGAAATCTGATGCGTTAACCTGATTCATGCTACAGATGAATTAAGTACAGTGAGTGCTCAGACTCAAGCAGGTAGGCCCTACTCTAGGTTATTTTTAAACACTAATATTAACTATTGCATGAATTTAGTTGATATAGGGTCACAGGCTTGGATTGTTTCTCTTTACGTTTTCCAACATAGCCTTGTCCTAGGTATTTGCTCCAGGTACTCAAGCACTTATTTTGGTTTTTGCCCTGGATATCTCAGCCTTGGTTTTGAGTGACAGCTTCTTCTATAAGGAAATCTGATGCGTTAACCTGATTCATGCTACAGATGAATTAAGTACAGTGAGTGCTCAGACTCAAGCAGGTAGGCCTTGCTCTGTGCCCTACTCCTGCAGCTTTCCAAACATGCATCCTCTCTTGGGTGCCTACCTGTGCGCTCCCCTGTGCCAGGCATCAGGAGCCCTAGTATTGAGGTGAGCCTGAGCCAACAGTTGTAGGGGGCTCTGTTCTGCTCCCCACTCTGTATCTGGTGACTCCTCCTATTCCCTGCACCTCTGGCCTGTACCCCAGGGTTCTTGCATGCATAAATATTTTTAAAAAATCATTATTAGTAAATTTAATGTATACTGAAACACATTACAGTTAGTCCTCCCTCTTGGGGTATATATATATTGGCCCAGTTATTACTCTAAATGAAGTTCACTAAAAGTTTTTCCTACCTCTTTCCACTGGACCAACAAGTCTAGAATGTACTGTGGCTGTCCATTTTTTTCTACAGGTATTTTTGGCCTTGTTTGTAGCAATTTATTTTTGAGTATCCGAAGGAGGCAAGCCCAACATCTTTATTGGCCATTATCTTACCTAACTCCATAGTGTTTTCAGGTAAAAGGAAATTTTAACACTGCAAACTGACAATTATAAATCTGGATGTTAATTACAATCATTAATCATAGTCTCTCCTCTTTTGGAGGTCTGGATAATCACCTCAGTGTTTCACCTTTTTTTGAATATATAATGAACCAACAAAGGCTTGCTCCTAATAGCTGATGTCAAGAGATTTTTATTACTTCAGAAATTGACTATGATGACTTCTGATTTATCATGTAGAATGCTTTGAAGTTATGAACTATGGCCTCTAAAATAGATATACAGAAAACTCTTTGTTGTGGAACAAATAATATATGCAGGTATTTTAAATATTCATCACATATTCAATATTATATTTCCTTTAAAAATCTCTTTACAATTCCATACCTTAAAATACTGAGGGGTAAAAGTCATGGTATTATATTTAACTATGGTTCAATGAATTCTAATTCCAGAAGAAGAAATCTCTATGAGAGAACTATTTTAAGACGAATAGAAACAAACACATCATACCAAAGTTTATGTGATGCAGCAATAGCAGAGCTCAAGGGGAAATCACGGCAGAACATGACCAACTGCTAAAAGTAGAAAGACCTGAAGTCAACAAATTAATTAAAACTAGGAAAAGTGTATATTAAACCCAGTGTGAGCAGACGGAAGGAAGTAAGACTAGAAAGGTAAATAACAGAGGTAATAGAAAAATAAAGAGTATGTACAAAACCCATGTTAGTTCTTTAAAAACATCAATAAAATTAGCAATTCTTTACAGCAAAAAAAAAAAAAATGAAGACACAAGAAACTAAAATCAGAAATAAGTGAGGCTATTACTATCAAACTTACAAAAATCATAACAATAAAAGAACATAAGAATGACTATAGCAACAAACTAGGTAATCTAGGGGAAAATGGATGAATTCTTAAAAACATATGAACAACTCATCTCCAGAAAAATGTAGACAATCTTAGGGAAAACAAAACAGCATGTAGCTATATTTCTCCATCACAGAACTATTAAGTCCCCTAAAACAGGCTCAAACAAACCTCTCAGCACTAACTATAAGGCTAGAATTAGTGACAATCAGAGAGAGATACAAGAAGACTACAGATTAATATTCCTTATGAATATATAAAAATGCTCAAAAAATATTAGAAAACCAAATCTAACAGCTTATTCAATGGATTATACACTATAAGCATGTGTAATTTATCTGAGGAATACAAGAATATTTCAATGTAAGAAAATGTATTAATGCAAATACACCATGTTTATATAACAAAGGGAAAAACTACACATGATCATCTGAATACATAGAAAAGACAAACAATGAAATTCAACAACTTCCATTATTAAAACACAGCACACTTGATGGTATAATGAAAACTAAGCTTCTAAAATTATGGTCAAAGATTTCTACTTTCCCATTAGCAGTCAACCTTGTAGTAGTACTGCTCTCTAGAGTAGTTGTACAAGAAAAACACATACACCCAAATAGGAAAAGTAAAATAATCTGAATTTGCAGGTTACATATTTCTCTACAGAAAAAACCAACCTAAAATTAAAAAATTTTGTACTTCAAAAATTATTAATGTGATATAGTATTTGAAACTTTTTTGAGCATTTGGCTAACTCCCTATAGACAGATCCTAAAATTCTAGTTTATGGGGTTTGATCTTATTCTTTTTATGTCCTTATACTTGATGCAACTTCTATTCATGGACAACCATTGATTGGATACTTTTACACCTAGAGAAAATGCAGAGACAAGGTGTCTTCAATGCAATTTTGTGATGAAGATTTTGAACCTCAGTTTTTTTGACATTGAAGTCCCTGATAATTTTTCAATATACAGCATTAACTACAAAAATAAATATGTAAAGATATCAGCATTAAATTTTAATGTATTTTCAAAGTGTTCTGTTGAGCATCTTACTAACAATGGCAGAGAATCAGTCATTTATTTGCACACATTCTGGAATTTATGGAAGTGTTTTCAATACTGTGCAAAATATTAAGTGATAAATAATCTTGTTCTTTCACTGATAATGTGTCAGCCTAGTCTTTGACCATCCTTAAACACAACCCATAGCTATAATTATACAACGAGTAGAAACTCAAATGTATTATTGTGTTATATTTAACGTAATACTAATCAACTTATTTTTTTAGAATATACATTAAGAGGTTGATTTAGCCTGTGACATATTTTAAAATTCAATTCTATATTTCCCCCATGAAACCTCAGTGCAATCAATGTCTTTGCCCTCCTTTTCAGTGCCCAAGGACACTCAAGCTGTTAAATGTTTCCAGATCCATGGTGCATATCCATTCTCTATACTCTTGGAGCTGTGAAAAATACAAGATGGAATTGTAAAGTTCTATTTTATTTCAGACTATAAGGAAAAAGACTAAAAACAGGTGAAACCCCAAATCACCCTGAGACTAATCCCAATGTAACCACCAGAAGGTTTCTATAGATTTAGTATAAAGTGAAAAATATGACTAAAAGTAATGTTTACTCTTCACATTTTCAAGGTACTAAAGGAATAATGTCAACATACATCTTATCTGGATGAGTAAAATTCTACTTGCTTGATCATTTATAAATATTTTTCTGTGAATTCATACTACAATTTTTATCACATGTAATAGTTTCAGTTCTACTGACTAAAGATGTTAATTTATGGTGATGTTAATAAATATATAATCTATACCAAGCATATACCTATTGAATCATTGCATCTAAAGATGCTTTCTAGTAACATAAAGCCATTAATTCTGATGAAATAATTCATAGAGCACACTACAGAGTGAATGTTCCTTGAATTGTATTTTTTAACTGGAAGGTATTTAAATTAATAATGTGTAACAAAGGACAAAGAGTTAGCTCCTTTTTTTCATTTTTCCAGGAGCCCAGATAATGTAATAGTGAGTTTCATGTTGAGCTATTTTTGGTTATATTTTTAAATCCGAATATTGTTCTGTCTCAATCTTTTAACTGTAGTAATAATACCAAGACCTCAAAGAAGAATTTTCTTGTAAAGAAAACCTTTTGAAGGAAAAAGAGAAATTAGCATTTTAGATGGTAAGACCAAAGCTTCATGGCAAACAAAACATTCTGAAAAATCAGGATGATTGGGGGCACTGTGGATCACAAATTATTGCTTTTTAATTTTTAAATGAGCTTAGACATCTGTGAAATTTAAACCCCAGGGCCAATGATTTGTGTGGCAGTTTGTTACAAAAGGAACAAAGCTTTGACATGCAAATTTCAGCTTTATATTGCATCAGCCCAGGTAACCTTGCAAACAACCTTCACACACACTGGAAGCTGACTGATGCCTCCCATATGGATCCACTCTTCCCTTCCTTTTCCCGATCAAGTTGACAGCAAGTCTCAGTTCATTTTCTAGAAGGACTGATAAAAGCTATGCTAGGGTCTGTACCTGTTATTAACCTCTCTTGTACTATTATTACTCACTTTTTCCTTTGAGATAAACAGCTAAATACAGAAGCTGATCTTTGCATATGGTGGGCTATTATCCACCCCCTACCCCCCTAAAATAAAAGAATTGCAAATGTCAACCTATTATTGGGTCATTAATGTCAGGTCATGATATTTCAGAATTTGATGTTTTTAACCTTTTCAGACTTTAACCCACATACAATACATTTTGAAGATTTTTATTTATCCTTGGAAGCAGTGAATGCATGCTCCAGGAATACTGTGAGATAATATTAGGTACTGTATATATGGCAAGGATTATTAAGTATATTTATGTTATCACCTCTTTAGCTTAGCTTGGCATTTCATCTGTTACTTCAAAAGAATTCAAAATCATGGTTGAAAAAATATATAAAGATGCCTGATAGGAGAAACAGAAAACAGAATTTAATAGTGTTGTTTTATGATAGAATTACTCCCCAATTCTAAAATACTGTCACACAAAATTTACAAAGAATACCATCTCATTTCACTTATTTTTTTTATTGGAAGTCAAAATTGTTTCCTGTTACAAAATTCATTGAATTCAATCTCCCTACATGAAGTGGTTGTCCTGTATACCCTTAAAGTCATAATTTAAGAGTCTGAGAAAAATTGAGAAATTGTTTAAATTGGTAATATAGCACAACTATGGCAATGCTTATATTGCTTTTAATACCTGTGATATTTGTAATGGGTATTCAAAATAGGGGAAAAACATAGGATGCATGTCTAATTTCAACAAAAATACCTGAAGTGGTTTCACTGAATTTAAAAGTTTTATTTTTCTCATGCCCCTAAATTTTAGGTTAACTGATCATGTATTATGAAATTGTTTTGTGAATTAAAGAGCAGAGTAATAAAGGATCCATTCAGAGGAAAAGCAATTATAGTGGAACAAGTTTCTCTATTATCTTGTGCTACATGGAAGGGGTTTTATGCATAGTCGCGTAAGGCAGTCTCCATACAAGTCATCCATTTATTCAATAAATCATTCATTTGGCAGGTGTTATTTCAGTACCTACTATGTGCTAATGTGTCAGTCCCTACTGTGTGGTGGTCAGACTAAGATGACCTCAATGTGTTTTTTTTTTTAATTTTGGATAACTGCTTGAGTGTGGCTAGATCTATGACTTACTTCCAACCAACAGAAAAAGCAAGAGAGGTGAGATTTCACTTCCATGATCATTTCGTAAGACTAACTTCTACCTTGTTAACAAACTGCTGCCTTTTCAGTTAGCAAACTCAATGAAGCAAGCAGCCACGTTGGAGAGACTGTCAAGTCAAGAACCTAAGGATGGCCTCTAGGCAACAGTGAGTGAGGGTTAAATTCTGCCAACATTTATGTGAGTTTGGAAGCTGATCCTTTCCCCCACTTCATCCTCTAGTGAGACTTCACCTGGACTGCAACCTTTTGAGAAACCTTGAAGTAGATCAGGGAAGCCACGTCTAGATTCTTGACCCACAAAAACTGAGAAGTAATAATCTTGTTTAAGCTACTATATTTGTGGCAATTCGTTATGCAACAATGGGCAACTAATAAGCCTAGGGATACTGTAATGAACAAAATTATTAATACTTGCTGTTTTTCAGGAAAAAAATGTGGGACACAGAGACAGAGCGCGCTGATATAATACAGCATGATGCAAGCTATGAAGAGGAAGGGGATGAAGAGAATACTACTGGGACATAAATTCCAAGGACCAAATTTGACCTGAGCAATGAGGAAAGGCTCCCCAGCAATTAGCAGCTGAGACTTCAAGGATAAAAAGGATATGAAAAGTGTGAGTGGCACAGAAGAAGGGGGTGTGTTTGTGTGTATCATGAGCAAGATGGATGGTGTTGCATGGCATGTGGGAATATTCAGCAACAAGAAGATGAGAGAAAGCATGGCCTGATCAACGTATCTGGAGTTGGGGTAGTGGTTTTCAAACAGGCAAGTATCTGTAATAGATGAAGATACGTAATCAAAATCACGCAAAGCCATGTGGCTCACATTTATAATAAAAAATACGACAATATTCTAAGTGCAACGAGCAATTTTAAGAATTCTGCAGGATTATTTGCAAGAAGGATACGCTCCAATATATAAAGATTTTTTTTTTAATTTTACCATGTATGTGTTCAAAGATAGATAAGCTTTGGCATGTATTCCATTATCAAAGAAGAAAACCAGTAAGATATTATAATTGGGGCCTCCCTGGTGGCGCAGGGGGGTGAGTGCCACACTGTGAAGCACTGGTGGCACAGTAGCGCGAGTTCAATCCCTGGCCAGGGAGGGGACCCACAAGGTGCAGCAGACCTCTCCTGTCTCGCCTGCTGCTCCCCTCAGCAGTATGTTTCAGTTGATCTGCCTGTTCTGCTCCCCACTCTGTCTCTGGTGACTCCTCTCACCTCCCACACCTCTGGCCTGTACCCCAGCCCTTATATGTATAAATAACTCACTCTTTTTAAAAAGGTATTAAAATTTATTCAAATAAGAATCTGACTTAGAAATTTGTGAATGAACAAAATGATTGGCATTGGTGTGGACAGGAATCCGTTTTACTATGGGTTTCTGACTAGTGAGTATCTAGTCCTACAGAGTTATTACAAATCTTGGTCAGTTTAGCATGGATACTTTATGTGTATTTCCTTACATAATCAGGTACTTGCAGTAGGGCCCACTAGATGATGTTCAATAACTTACTAAAGAGTCACACAGTAACCACGTTGCCTATTTGCAAATATAGGATCATTTTTCTTAGTGTCCTGCGTAGCCAGGATTCCTTCTCTCTTTCCCCGCTGGCTGCCTCTTTTCCTGGAACTGAGTATTTGGTTCACAGTTATTTCCTCAAACTTTGGATTTATTGACCTTTTATCTCCTGGCACTTAGATTAAGGAAAAAGAATTTTGAACTTCTTTTCAAATCATGTCTTTATTGGAAACTTTTTTTTTTGCCATTATTTGTTGCTTTAATGTTCTACCTCCACGCAATTAAATATTTGGTCAGAGTCTTTGAGGGTCCTTTTAAAGTCTTGTTTGGAGCAGGTCATCTGTATTTTTCTATCTAGTTACTTTCTGTTGTTAATGTTTGCATAGAATAACAATTGCTAACATTTATTCTTTATCTGTATTAGGCATTAGGATAAACACCTTACATGCCTTATTGCTGTAAAACCTTGTAATATACTTAGAATATCTTACTATAACCCCTGATGATGAACAAATGACCACAAATAAGACTGATGAACAAATGACCACAGTAGAAGGCCATACAACTGATGCATATCGGTATTTCAGGTGGACTCACTGAATAATTCAACATAGAGCTACAGGGCACTTATAATATCCAGGCACGGTAGTAGGTATGGGAACTGCTAATCCACATAGATCCTATCACCTAACAGCCTGCTTAATGTTATTTGAAATTTAAATTAAAGCAAACATGTCTAACAAAAATAAATGCAAGCAGTAAGACTTAGCCCTGCTTGTTTTCAAGCCAACTATTACCATCCAATTCCCAGAGAAATCTCTAGAAGTCAGTCCCTCCAACCCTGAAGTTTACTCATTAAGCTCTGTATTTTTGCTGTAACAAAGTTAGCATCATTTTACTCACTCATCTTCTGTGTCTTAATTTTTGTATTTTTCCCCACAGTCTGGCTTTCTGTTCCTCTCCATTTGAGATCATGCTGTCTACAGCATCCTATCAAGTATGTCAAACTGCTTTCTAAAATGTTCTATGGGCTCCATAGGAAATCATTTATAGAAGTGTGTTTTCTGCTAAATCTCACAGACTCCACTCCCTCCAACTGGCTCTGCAATATATTCTTTTAAGTCCCAGGGTGATGGGTTTCATTACCTTTCTCATCCTCCACAAGGAGGGAGGTTACAGAACATTGACATCTGCCCTTGGCTTTGATCAGTACCCACGCAGTTCTCAGGACCAGCCAAATCCACTTCTCAGGGCACAGTGAGATCGTACTTCCCAAAGGCATTTTCCCAGGGAGCCTAGCTTGTGCAGGTGTAACTTCTGCCTCAGTCTGGCCCTGACACATTAGGATACTCAGTGGATAGGAGTACAATCACTATCTTTTCACCGTATTTCAATAGGCAGATTGTTGCTATTTCATAAATCAAAACACTGCTCTATGGTTAAGTCATAGCAGTGTTCATCACAAATGCAACCCAATGGCCTCAGGACTAGCAGATACTCCCAAAGGAATGGACAACTCATCTTTTAATCCTGTCTCTGCTCTATAGTGATGCTGAGTTCTCTTTCCTTCTTTTCTGTGTTTTCCTTCCTTTCCTGGATGATCAAGTATTTTGGCAGAATATTTAAGAAGGAGCTATTAGGATTAATTAGTCATTCTTTATTTTATATAGGGTCTCCTTTATTCATATGTTAAACCTGACTGGTGCAAAACTTACTATTTCATTTATGGATTATGTCTTTAGGGATGCAGGGTTCAAGTGCCTGTTCCTGCCTTCACTGGGTGACTGTGAATAGAGTTGGCAACAAAACTGGAGGACATAGGTCTGTGAAAAGAAGGCCCTGGAGCCTATATACGAACAGATAATTCTGCTGTCATAACATCAGACTTAGTTTTGCCAATTTGAGACTGTATGTATAATCATGACCTTAATACTAAGTTTACTTAGAGTCACAACACTACTACTGAAGGAGTGTTACCAGACCAGATATGTTTGTGCTGGGGGAGGAAAACCATCTCTACAGTGTCATTCATTTTCTTATTCACCCAGTCATATCAACTAAGGCTTCCTGAACTCCTTGGCATTCATCTCTTTATCTCTACTCACTACTTCTGCACCTCTGTTCTCCATTGTCTGCCTTCACTACCCCCATCTGGATTTCCTTATCCCAAGGGAGTATCACTTTGGCTTCCATTCTTATGGAACTCACTTAGTAAATGCTTTTAGAGAAAGATAATTTAAAATGTTCAGTTTCTTTTATGATTGGTTGCATGATATTCCTATAGCTTTCCATCTTTGTCCATCAATTTCCCTTTCTCAAAAATATGGTGTTAGCAGCTAACTTTATAAACAATGTGTATCACCAAGCTATATACTATTTAAGATTGCTCTCTTTGATTCATGGAAGACATATGTTCCAAGGGAGTTAACACGTAGGTACAAGTCATAAAAGAGTGGGTTAGAAACAGATTGCACATCTATCATGATCCCTGGGAAAATATTTTTGCTGCAAGTGACAGTCACTCGCCTTCTAAGCTTACTTTAAATGTGAAGCCAAACATGTCTGAACAATGTGTTTTATTTCTCCCCAAAATGTCACCTTTGACCAATCCCAGTAGACACACTCACCCTGGCACTGCTCCGTCTAGAAAGGTTCTTAGACATTTCTCAGCAACAAAGCAGAGGTCACACATTTGTCTCAAGCACTGAGACTCTGGGGAATTAGGTTCTAAATTGTCTCTGTGGGTGCTATGGAATCTACAGGGCATATAAAATGATAGGTCAGCTCCCAGGTTCCGATGTCAGACCTTAGAGAGTACGTTTGTATTTGGAAAGTGAAAATAAGTTTTTTAAAAGGCAGTCTGCTTAGTAAACAGCAGTGATACTACAAATCATATATAAGCCAAGGGAGCTAAATATTTCAGATACATTCCTATTTTTTGTCTCATTGCACTGATTTTCTCAGTTTTTGCTTTTTGTGCCTGATATATTAGCTATATCATATGGCCAATATTGTTTTTTAACTCCTGTCATGATTCTTATAGTCTACAGAGTCAGTCCAATCACATTAGTGATTACGTCTGGTGTTATACTAACTCTGGTGTTTTATGTTCCTATTTGCATTATATTGTTTTCCTTTTGACGCCTTTCCAGTTATCTTACTTTTTCTGTGTATGTCCATCAGTTTCACACTAAAATTGCCTGTATTGCCTCTCAGTATTGAAATTCTGCTCATTATTATACTCTAGTTAGCCTATACAAAGTTCTTACATGATCTTTAGCACACATCTAATTCCTACTTTCCATCCTACTTCTAGGTTTTCGTTAATTTGGAATTTAGATACATTTTTTTCAGAGCTTAGCAGAGGAAAACATGGGTGCAATTTTATTCCATTAGGAATATACAGGATACAAGAATCTAATACTTCATTGCATCACCTTCAAAAAACTTAGTAATTTATATTAAAAGAAAAAAATGAGGGCCTCCTTGGTGGTGCAGGGGTTAAAGTCTCAGTACTAACCCCAGCATTGCTCCACAAAGGAGATCCCTGGCCTGGGAGCTAACCAAAGTGGCAGAGCAGACCTCTCTTACCTTGACTGCTGCTCCCCTTCACATGTATTTGTCAGTCTACCTGTTCTGCTCCCCACTCTGTCTCTGGTGAATCCTCTCACCTCATGCACCTCTGGCCTACACCCCAGTTCTTGTATGCAAAAAAAAAAGAAAGAAAGAAAGAAAACTATGAACTGTTTCTGTTACAGGGTAACTTTAATATAAAATGGGTTTGCTTGACTGGGTTTTTACTTGCATGCTTGAACGGCACTTATAATGCCCTAACTGCAGGCACACACAACAAAGGTTAATAAAGGGTTTTATTTACAAGGGAAGGAGAAATAGCGTAGTGAATAACACAAGGGGAAGAGAGGGATACAGATTTGTAAATATTTTACCAATTTTTTGGAGCTGGATCTTAATGGTGCACTGAGAGCTGACTTTAAGGAAAAAAAAAGGGCCCCCCAAGGCCCACGTGTTTGCTTTTATATTTAGCCTGGCTGCTCAACTCCACCCTTAGGTCCCAGTGATCTGCTCTTTGATAATGACCTTATGGGATTTGTAGTCCTTGGATCTCGTAGGTCTGGAATGGGGGTCGAAGTCCATAACCTATTTGTGTAATCCATTCAGGAGGGTCTTTCCCCCTAACATTTCTAGACCTAGAGTATCAGTGAACAAGCAAACTTGGCATTAAGTATGCTTCCACATTTTTTTCCCCACTGATTTCTCAATTCTGGTTCTAAATTAAGCAATATGGCCCCATATTCACGATTTAAGAATTCTTTTACTATTTCACTGAAGAAAGTAAATCACATTGTATATTAGGCAATGTGCCAGGTTTTAAACACACACACACACACACACATACACACACACACAAATAGTGTTTGACTTCACAAAATTACCAGGTTAGTGGCCACAAAAATAAATGGGCTGTCAAAATGTAATAGAATGAAGTAAGTGCTATAATGGTCAAAATATTGAGTGCTACAAGAGCACAGAGAAAGGAAACCTATTCTACTTCTTGAGGGAAAAGATGTCAAAGGAGATTATCTTGCCAATATTAGTGTACACTAGACATGGATATAATAAAAGGCACTGTGGAGATAAAGATATCATAGTTGTGAAACAGTAATAGAACGATACTCATTGTGGCAGGAGGATTATTATAGAAAATACGGAGTGCTAAGATAAGAGGTCAGAGAATTGAGAAAGATTTTAGGCTTCAAAAGCTTCAAAAAACTTGTTAAAATTTGCACCTTATCCTAAGGGCACTGTTACTAATTTTAAGTCTAATGTAAATAAGGCATATAATTAACTGACCATTAACATATCATTTTCCTAAATAAAAGGCAAAATGTCCTCATCTTTAAAAAGCTTGCAATGTCAATATACATACTGACAAAAAGGACAAGTTCCAGTTATGTATGTGTGATACCAAGAAGTTTGCTTAATGAAACAAACCTCCTAGCTTTCAAAGAAAAACTAAACAGGTTATTTAAATACAGGAGGGCAATTTATAGTTTCATTTTCAATGGTGTTCAAAATAGATAGTAATTTTCTATATAACTCATAATGAAGGTAATCATTTTTATACAGACAAAAAACATGCAATAAAATAGTTTATTGAATTATTATTAAGGAACTAAATGGTTTTGCAAGCAAGAGTGTTGTTTTTGTACAAATTCTTAAAGTTGACAAAGAAGCTTAAGCCTTAGTTCCAGCTGAGCCAAAGAAAATGTAGCTATTATTCAGTTTTTTTCTCAGGAAAAACAAAACAGAATTACATCTTTAATTGTGAAATGAACTAAAGTGAAATAAATATTTAATGGCTATCTAGTCATATTCGGAGTAAATTATAGCTGAATACTGAAATATGAGTGTGCTTTTAACCAACGGTACTATGTTTCTATGTAGCTGTTTGACACAAAATAGTTTATCTCAACAATAAAAAATAGTTTACAAAATCATACAGAAGTTATTAACTTAATTATGTATGTATTCTTAAAAAAGAGGTAATCGTTATACAGAAAACAATTCCTGTTGTAATGAACTATTACCATCCTGTTCTATAACTGCCGTGAATATTATATCATTGCTAAGATCTTCATGTATCAATCCTAAAGGATGAATTATTTTTATTACTTTATAAATGACAATTAGGATCATTTTTAGATTTTTTTCATGTTATTGTTTTGTGAAAATATGACTCAATTATAGCTATATTGTAAAATTAGTGCCTGTTTAGAGTATCTTTTGGTAGATAACATCTGAAAGAATTAAAAATATGTGATGAGAGTTATCTTTTTCTCTACTGAATTTTTGGTGTTCAGAACAAGTGGTAGCACTTGATAAGTTCTCCATACATATTTGTTGAAAATTTGAATGAACGTGCAATAATTCTAATGTATTAATGCACAGGTGATTTTTTTTAAATTCACAGTACGTGTGTTCTATGAAGTGACAGAAAGCAGCAGATACCGAACCAATGAGCCTGGGAAAAATACTCGATAAAGTTCTTCTGAATCTCTGGTAACAACATTTTCATCAAATGATCAATAAATACCTTATTTTATATGTACTTATATTTACACACATTGCATTTAACATATTATTAATTAACATTGAACTCCTGACTAATGACACTAAATCAAACTTGACTAAAGCTTCTCTAACACATTTTTGTCAACAAAAACATATTCGAAACTAGCATGTACAAAAAAAAGGGAAATGTTTAGCACTACAATGGGGATCCATTTTGAAACAGCAAATTTACCAAAAAAAAAAAAAAAGATAAAAATGCTCTACGATGAAAGCTACAAACAATGCTGTAATATTTTTATGAGTGAAACCAAAGGAGAGATATACCATATTCATGGACTGTAAATGTCTCTATTGTTAAAATTTATCCTCTAAAAACTAATGTATGAAGACAATGCAAACACATCCAAGCAAGAGTTCTTTTTATGGAAATTCGAATGATTCTAAGATTTACATGGAAACCCAAAGAACCTATCCACAACATAAGTCTTAGGGAGAAAACCCCAATAATCAATGTTGGTATACTCATATGTCCTGATTTTAGACACTGTATAAAATTGAAGTAATAATGAGATTATGGTCATCATGAAAAAATATATATCAATAAGATGACTTTACTCATGTATGACTTCACTCAGTTGATTTTTGGCAAAGAAGTGCTGACGAATCAATGAGGAAATGTGATTTTAAGTATAGTTAATAAGAGGGAAAAGATGATTTTGTAAAATGCAAAATTTTTGCAAAAATTAACCGTAACTAGTTCTCAAATAGGCAGTAATAAATCAATTTGTAGCTATATTTAGCAAAAATAGTAACTGTGCAAGTAATTTCCAATACAACTTGTTATTGTTTCTTGGCATGCAGCTTATAGAATGACTAGTTTATTTCTGAGATTTTTTTGCCTTGGACAAACTATATCATATTAGAACAAGCATGTATTTTATTAAACCCCAAGATAACTTGAACACAAGAGCCTGAGTGCTGCTAGTTGTAAGTAAAACATTTGTGTATTGAAAACAAGTTGGGAGGTATTGTATTTTGTCACAACTAAATTTCCAAGTTAAATATATATTCTCATGTTTGGTAATTATGTTGGATTACCTCTACTTTATGACTGATATTTAGTTTTTGTAAAACCTTCACAAAGACAACTGTAGGGCCTCCCTGGTGGCGCAACGGGTTAAGCAACACACTATGAAGCAAACCTCAGCCACTACAGCACAAGTTCGATCCCTGCTGCCAGCCAGGGAGGGGACCCACATGGCGCAGCAGACCTCTCCTGCCTCGCCCGCTGCTCCCCTCAGCAGTGTGTTTCAGTCAGTCTGCCTTTTCTGCTCAAAGCTCTGTCTCTGGTGAATCCCTGGATCCCAGCTCTTGTGTACATAAATAAATCTTTTTAAAAAGCCAAAAAAAAAAAGACAACTGTAATTTAAAATATGCAACTGTTCTGACAGCTTTTTCTGTGTCCAAATTATATATTTTCAGAGATGTAACAGAATTTTAAGTTTAGCAAGGTTCTGCTTGTCCAACCTATGACCGTTTACAACAATGTAAAAATCTATGGTTTCAACATAAGGAATTTCCTGCTTTCTTTTGTGTTAACAGTAACTTTTGGTAAAAAGGACTTTTAGTACTATGTTGATAGTACTAAAATCTAGATTGAAAGGGAGATCTGTTCTGTTCTTTTCATGACTGCTTATTAGCATGTCAATTAAAATAACTTTTTTTTTTAATAAGGTGAGAACAGGGCCTCCCCTGGTGGAGCAGTGGGTTGGGGGCCTCACTGTGAAGCATCCCTGACCAGGGAGGGGACCAAATAGCACAGCAGACTTCTCCTGCCTCACTGGCTGCTCCCCTCAGTAGTGTATTTCATTCGATCTATCTGTTCTGCTCCCCACTCTGTCTCTGGTGAATCCTCTTACCTCCCACAACTCTCGCTTGTACCCCAGCTCTTGCATGTATAAGTAAATAAATCTTAAAAAAATAGGTTTAGTGTTAGATTTTCTAATATTAAAAAAAAATAAGGTGAGAACAGAAGCAGAGTTCTCTACTACTACAGTTTATACAGTCCAGTTTTCCACATTTGGAGAAATTGAAGGATCAACAAATTCTAGTACAGGGAGTGAGGCTCGCCCTGAAAAAAACACCTTAGTGTTCATGGTATGTCCCCTGCAGGGTAAGTAAACCATACCTCTACAACTGAAAGCACAGAATGAATGAAAAGGAAATGATTGACTAGATATATTTAACAAGAATTCCTTAATGTTTGTTTTTATTGTTAGAAGCATATTTCCTCCAACAAGAACAACAAAAAAAGTCATTTGCCTTAACTTTTTTCCCTAATTATTTAAAAATGGTGTACAGCAGAAGGCTGGTTTTAGATTGATAAGTGTAATGTTAATAGCTACTAGCAAAATATTCAACAATCTGTTAAAATATAAAACTCAGTATGCGGAACAAATTCTCTGTTAAGGCATAATGTTTCAAAATAATTATACCAATAATTACTCCAAAATCCCATGTTTGTGTTTATGTCCATGTGTGTTTCCGAAACATAAGGATATGTTTTCAAACTCAGAAATAAAATTACATTAGAAGTGAATAGAAAACAGATATTCAGTAATTACTGAGGAACAAGGAGATGTAGAGTATGTGAAAATGTTGGCTCTGTATTAAAAGAGTTAGATTTGAGCATAAAAGTCATTGGAATTTATATACAACCTGAGGAATTACAAATAAGAAATATAGATAATAAATTGGTTCACTGCCAAAGAAAAAAGTCATTTACTAGAAATAGAGATTCTATGTTACTATTTCTACTGACCATTCAAACATACATTTGATAGAATAAATTGATTTTTCTCCCATAGATTATCTGTTGATAGAATTCTTCCACGGTAAAACTGAGGCAGCATCAAGTCAATCATAATATTCCTTCATTTTTCACCCTGCCCTTAACAGAATCTTTACAGTTTGCCTTGAGTAGGCTAGCAACAAGATCATAAAAATTTTCATTGACTGGTATTATGAGTTACCTTCAGTGGACTTGCATGAAATCAAGAATAAAGTAAATCTGTCTGGGCACAGAGAGTTGTGTGTGTGTAACCTCTCTTCTCAAATGAAAAAGAAGAACCATATACAGAAATACTGTGCAGAAGACTAAGAAGAACACCTCTCTGTGAGGCTGACTTCTCATACTGCACTATCAGCACACACTCACTGAGTTGGGACAACGTGACAATACATCCTTCGTTCGTGAATATTTTAAATAAAATCCAAATGACAGTTTTTATTTTAGATGTCATAGATATTATGTTTGTTTCATGTTTTATCTTTCTAATGATGTCCCTGGTTGTCATTTTCCTGTGCAGTGGAGCGAGATCTTGAACTCCTCCCCTAAGTTAAAAGGGCTAATCTCTCAGATATAAAAATTAATACCAAGGTTCCAACGACAGCTGAACAGCATGGAAATCATAGTAGAGAGAGGGTAAGTATAGCTTTAGTCAAGGTTTTGTAGACTCAGTAGGATGTACTAATGAAGCATAGGTTGAGAAAATGATAAGGACAAATTCTCAATTCCTTAAACCACTTTTTTCCTTAAGACTTTGCAGGAGTCGTATTTATATTATTTTTGAAATTGTATAATGCGTGAAATGTGTTTGAATAAAACAATACACACATTGATCATTTGTCAGGGAATGGGTTTCAGTTCATTTCCACCAGGATGCCTTTTTCTGAAGCCATCATTTGCTACTGCTTAAGTTGTGTGTTGCCAATCATTCTGTTCAAATGAACATTATTAAGTATGTTCTGAAGATAAATTGGCTAAAACACATTGCACTAGTGCTAAACATAAAGCTCCTTTACTTATCTGTTGGCCTTCTGGCTGAAAGCCCTTCATTCTAAAAGACAGAGCGAATGACACATCTATTTTCTTTATTATATCAGGTCTTAACCCAACATTAATATCAATTGGAAAAAAAAAATTTCAAACTTCCCCCAAATGTCACATTATTCAAACAGGCCATGTTGTCACAAAATGCACTATCTATAAAAGCCATAAAAGTAAAACACAAATACCCCATGTTGACATTTCACTGTATAGCATCCCCACTAATCAGATTCTGGCTCCAGCTCTAGTTATAATGTACTTGTGAAGTACCACAAGCCAAACATAAGTCAGATGTTAGAAAGTAATTCCAAGCCCCAGGACAGCTCAAGAACCTGCAGAGAAAGGAACATTGAGAGGAAAATTGCAGGGAAGTTCCACTTAGCCACAAAACAGGCAGGTTTTTTTTTTTTTTAAATTTTTTCTTCATTTTTATGTTCATTGTATTAAAGTTCTAAGTTTGGTAAAGGAAATAACTGACTATAAATACTACTCAGGAAAACTCATCTATTTTTACCAACTACTTCACACCATTTAATAGCCCAACAATGTCACAGGAGAGCTGGGCTAGCAGACATATACCTGTACTTAGATACAAGATTTTATCTTGTATTTTTATGTGATATTTCATCACATGTTCATTTCCATGTCGGCTTCATTTAATAACTTAAAGTTTCCATTTAAACATTCCAAATTCCCCATTTCAATCACTAGCTTACCTGCGTTACGACTTATAAAAGAGGTTAAAAAAGTATCTTTGGGGCCTTCTGGGTGGCACAAGGGGTTGAGGCACAGCACTATGAAACTGGCCCCAGCCACTGCAGCATGAGTTCGATCCCCGGCCAGGGAGGTGACCCACAGGTTCGGAAGACTTCTCGTCTCACCTGCTGCTCCCCTCAGCAGAGTATTTTAGTAGATCCACCTGTTTTGTTCTCCACTCTGTCTTTCCCTGCACCTCTCACCCCCTGCACCTCTGGCTTGTACCCCAGCTCTTGTATGCATATATTTTTTTTAAATTTAAAAATGAAGTATCTTTGATTTGCCTCACCTCTCGAATCTTCCTTTACCAGTGAATTGTTTCCTATTTATGTTTCTATTTTAATTATAAGTATATATACAGAAATTTTTAAAAGTATTGAGATAACTTCTCAAAACTCCATATTAATACAATGGTTTATTATTATTATTGATCTTTTCATTATTGAAATATCACTCATTTAAAATTCTTCCCTACCATATTTTTTACATTTCCCAGTTATGTAAAATTGACCATTTTATACTTCCATAAATTTCACAAAGTTCCTTTTACTCTTTGACAGAATCAGACGATAGTAAGCCAAATATTTGACAAAGAAGCCAATATTTGAAGAATTTACACACTGAAAAAATACTGCATTAGAAAAGTTTAGTTATTTTTCTCTCTGTAATCATTTAGTCTTGTCTATGTATGGGTTGTCTTGTGAGTTCCAAAGATTCTTTCTGCACAATGAATTCATACATAAAAATATTAGACATTACTATTCACCACTGGAAAGCCATGAAACAAAATTTTATGCTCAAATAATGTTATTTTACTTGCTAAATCAAATGAATAACCAAGTTCTATTTTTCAAAGGAATATATGATAACTTTTCTAAGGAACATTAGGATTTATTTTACCTTTTTATCTGATGAGTCATTTTCCATTAATTCTGGTAAATTAAGTCCTACAAAGGGGTGAAAGTTAAATATCACTCCCCTTCACTGTCCAAACCTTTATTAAAACTTAACAAATGAGTCCTTTTTTCAATATTTACATAAAGTACTTTATTATCAAATGTGAAGTATGTCATGAATTAATGTAATCTTAATATGAAAGTAGTGAAGTTTTTCTATTGACTTGTACATCATCCTGTTCACTGGTATAATTAGTGGTAATTAAATATTATCTCTCTTAATCAACTCTTTAAAGCTGGCAGGAATCATAAATTTTACATCTTCCCATTTAGATGAATAATGTAAACTCTGCAGAGATTTTTTTCCATTTAGGTAAAAATACAGTCTCTTTTTAGCATCAATGATCCATCATTCACTATAGCATGACAAACCAATGCCAGCAATTATTAAATGCCTACATACTAAATTCCCTAATATAGAAATATTTAAAAAACACCTGAAAGCTAAACACTTCCAAACTTCAATTGTTTATGCAATATGAAAGATACTGATCAGAAATGGTGTATGATTCTAAATGATTATTTTAGTCTCATTTCATATAAGGTTCTATTTGCAGAACAAAGACCAAACAAGAAAAATAACTGATGAAGCAGTATTCCTTAGGCACTTGTCTATTTTTTTATTTTAAATATAAAACTTTTATAGCATTTTAGTATGTTAGTGATTTTTATGTTTTATATTACAGAAATCACATATAATATTTATGTGATGTTCTGATGGTCATTTTGCTGCACAAACGTAAGAACTGAGATCACAGTTTTTGAAAACCATAGTAATTCTTGTTCTTTCAACTATTATAAATAATTATATTTCAGATCCTAAGGATTAACCATTTGCAATTTTAATTCCTGGACCTCCCTAGTGGCATAAGAGATTAAATCGCAGCACTATGCAGCTATCTGCAGCCACTGCAGCATGAGTTCAATCCTCAGCCAGGGAGGTGACCCATTGGCTCAGCAGACCTCTCCTGTCTCGCCCACTGCTTCCCTCAGCAGTGTTATTTTGATCAGTCTGCCTGTTCTGCTCCCTACTCTGTCCCTGGTTAATCCTCTCACACCCCACACCTCTGGCCTATACCCCAACCTTTATATGCATAAATAACTCTTTAAAAATATAAAATTTTTAATTCCAATGAAATATAAATGGCCTTAGGGGAGAACATGAAATCTCTGCAGAGCTGGTTAGTTTTGAATTCCCCATTAATTAAATCTAGCAATAAGACAGGAATGAAGATCGACATTATAAATTTTTTTTTTGTATCAAGAAAACATAAGGATAATATAATCAGATGGGAAGGGGAAGAAGGAACTGAATTATGGTTTACTGTAGGTGCTAAACCCATTCCACTAATACCCTGCTACTTATGTGTAGATTTTTTGGAAACTTTGAAGACTGAGTGAAGAGTTGCAGAAAAGGCTAGAAGAATGATAAAGTAGCAGAGGTCTTGGTTTAGGATTTAGTAGAAGAACAGAACACAAGACAGGGAGCACAGATCTGAGCAGAAAGTGCTACACAGAGGACTGCTTAGAAACACAGCACCTGCTGAAGACTTACAGAATAAAATATAGACTGGCGTTCTCTCTCTCTGCTGCCAGCACAGTACCAGTGTTATAGTAGGAATTTAGAGTCGGAATTCCCCTCTCTCATTTTTAGCTGAGAAATAAAGACAGCAGGTGCTACATCCCAAAGACAAACTAGTCACTTTGCACAAGGGCTCCTGAGCAGTTTCAAAATTCATTTACATCAAATTGTCAGAGATTTGGAAGTGGGCAGCTGAAGTGAGCTGCCATGTTTTTTCACCCTCCTCACCCACAAGGTAGAAGAAAACAGCCAAGAGCTATCGCTGACTTCCAGTTTCAGTTAGACTTCGGTTGGATGTACCTAAGAACTTGACACCAGTCCGAGGGTTGGTGGGTAGAGAGGATTGACTTATGGAAGGAAATTGAGAGCCATTGACAAGTTTAGTTGTTCTGGCTACATCCTAGAAGAGTTTCTGTTGCACTGGTTTTGGCCTATTTTTCCAGAGTGCATTGGATCATGGATCACTTGACTATCTCCCAAATATAAGATTTGGGTCCCACAGGTGGGAGAGCCAGTGTTAGGGTTACCTTGGAGCCAATCCAAATAGACCACTTAGAGGGGGAGATTTCAGATGCCAAAGCTACAGGTGAATTTCTGAGAAAAACTGTAGCAGAAGCAGTGAATTCCAAGTCACTGAGGAATGCTTTGCTCAAGCCACAAGTGAAGAGTCAGTTGAGAATGCACGTTCCTCTTAAGAAACACAAGAACAAAAACAACTGAGCACTACGCACCAGCCAGATGCAGTCATGTTAGGTCTAGACAGGTAAGAACATTCAAGCCCCATCACCTTTGTCTCTCTTATGCTTTCTATCTGTTGTTAGATAACAAATGTGAGGTGAGAACTAGAGTCAAAGAAGGAAAAGAAGAGAAGGTAGACTAACCAGAGTGTTGACCTCACTAGAGATTTCCATGTAACTCCACTGAAGGACCTTCACTATATAAGTGTGAGTAGAAATTAGGCCTGCTGGGATTTTAAACTAGGGGTAGGAGAGAAATTTCCTCCACAGAATACATTTTTATTTTTTTATAAGATATTTATGCATACAACAACTGGGGGCACAGGCAGAGGTATGGGGTTTGAAAGGATTCACTAGACACAGAGTGGGGAGCAGAACAGGCAGACTGACAGATACACTGCTGAGGGGAGCAGTGGGCGACGCAGGAGAGGTCTGCTACACCATGTGGGTCTCCTCCCTAGCTGGGGATTGAACTCACAGTGACTGTGGCTGCTTCTTAGTGCAGTGCTTAACCCCTTGTGTCACCAGGGAGGACCCACACAGAATACATTTTGAATGAACAGTGGAGACAAGTTAAGTCTCCTTTTAAAGTATATGCCACTTCACTTTGTTGAAAACATTACTCTCTTTGACTTGGAATAAAAGTTTCATGTTCTATATACCCAAGATATATTCTATGAATTCCTGGACACAGCCAAAATAATCATAAACAGGATCATAAATTCACACCTTCTTGAGCTGTGTTTGACAATGCAAATTTCACTGTATCTCAGAAGACTCTTTAAAAGGTCACCAATTTAGGAGATAAACAATGTACTCACAGTATTTGTCACCAAAAGTCACAATTGATTTTTTTATGTAAGTTTAGCATGTACTTAGTTTTAGGATTTACCAGTAATCACCAATAAAGTTTAAGATTCAATCCAGGCAAATCTATTCACTTGCCAACCTTATATATTTAGAACTCCTTTATGATAAATCCTAAGTATTTTACCTTTGTAGCAGTAATAACTAAAAACAGATTTTCCATTGATTTTTATTGATATAAATGCATCAATCAGAGGACAATTAAACTTCTATATAAATTTAAGCATTACAATGCATCAATATTATAAAGTATCCAAAAGGCCTCCCACAATTATAATAGTTATAGAAAATAATAGGCATATTCACTACATTTAAAGAATGTGCAATTCTCTGCTATAATATCAAATTTAATTTAGTCAAGATTAAAACTTATTATCAGATACTGCCTCATAGATTTTTCATTTCAGATGAAAAATAATTTTTTCAAGGATTTACCTACTGTTAAATATCTGGTCCCAGCTAAGCCAATTTATTTACTGCTGTGTGTACTTTCTCAAGCAATTTCAACAACAGTTTTTTTTTTTTTTTTCAAATATGATTTTAAGTGAAAAATTGGTAACACACAAGAACAAAGTAAATTCTGTATTTTCATAATGATGTGAGAAAAGAGACTATTACAGGTAGTTCTCATTTTAAAATAGAAGTCACTTCAATCCAAGAATTATGTTAAAGGATTTTAATTGGCAGTGACTGATAATGCACCTAGTGAAAGTTTCAATAGTACATATATACTTTGTCGATGGATAACAAATAGATTAAAGTCAGGTACATGTGACATTTTGCAAGTGCAGACTACAACAGAAACTTGAAAATAAGGGATAAGGTAAAAATAATAGTATAAGTAAATTACTACTCGAGTACCAGAAACTCCATCTCAAATATTGCTAACTCGGGATAACCAGCCCCTGAAAATATTCTAGAATTAAAAAACTGAAGTCCTGTGAAATTTGGCTATTTAAGTTCAGTTGATTCTTTTTTTCTTCCACCATGTGCAATTATATCCATCTTACAGAAATCTTACTATTACTAGAGATAGTGTGTTTAAACAATATATGTTCACAGATGTATGGAATGTGACATTAATAGACACCATCTCTAAGTTACCACCAATGCAAAGACCAGTACTAGAAAAATAACTAGCTATACTCTAAATCAAGAGGTTATACAAAGAAATCAATCATTTTAAGAATATATAAAGAATGTATATAGACACCCTAGAAAAGCTAATGCATACTTTGTTGTATTAGTGATGTTTGACTGGTGTTAGAGAATTACTAATTCTCTCCCTAATGATTTTGGAAGGATCCAAAAAATATAGGAAGGATGTTGGGTTATGCAAAAAAAAAATAATAATAGAATTATTCCCTTCTTTCTACACAGTGTTCTCATATACTTCAAAGACATCAAAGTGGTAAAAAATCCATAAAATAGAGCCAGAGACAATATAAACAAAGAGCTAATAAATGGATAAGAAAAAATAATGACAAAACTCAAAGAAACCAAATATTGTTAGAGTTCCAGATGCCTGGAAGCCAGCAACCCAGCTGTGTTACTGCTGAAATTTATCTCTATGCTAATATTTCAAAATCTCGTAAGAGAGTTAGCAGAGAAATCAACACCAGCAATGATTACATTAAAAAAAAAAAACACCTGCCTCAGCAACTGGTTTTTATTCCTTATGATGGGACCTAGCTTTTAATTTAAGTTGATAAAACTTTATTAAAATTTTAAGCTTGTATTTTTGAAAATTTGAAGATGTTTGACATTAAATACTGATTTTAAGATTTATTTATCTGTACAAGAACTGGAGTGTAGGCCAAAGGTATGGAGGGAGAGAGGATGCACCAGAAACAGAGTGGGGAGAAAGAACAGGTGGATTTACTGAAATACTCTGCTGAGGGAGCAGCGGGCAAGACAGGAGAGGTCTGCTACACCATGTGGGTCAGCTCCTCGGCCAGCGTCTCAGATTATGATAGGGCTGAAACAACCCCTACATCACCAGAGAGGCTATGATTTTATTTTTCAAATTTATGTATCTAATGAATTTGCCAGTAACAAAGTCAACACTATCTAAATCTGAGAGAATTTACCTATTTTGGATTAGATGATCTTCTACACTAGTTCATTGACTATGGCTTCCAAATATTGTTTGATGTGCACAGAGAAAGTTTATTTAGCTCTTTGATGGCCTACTCAAGTATAGAAATTTTTGGTCTGTTCTCACAAATGTTTTACCAGTATGTTCTTTTTCCTTACTAGGTAGTCCAGATTATTAGATAAAGTCAACAATTCTTTCATGTTTGACCCACATAAGTTTCTCTCTTTTCTGATGAAATGATTATGAGAGCAGCTAATTCCAAGGTTATTTATTGTGACTATACATAAACTTCATTGGATGTAGATTACCTATCATTACCGAAAGGTTTTTCAAAGGTGTCTCCATTATTCTTTTGAGTATACATTTTGGGTACTAAGTAGAAATAGTCTGAATATACAATTGCTTGTACCACCAAACTTGCAATTAGATCTCCCTATTGGCATCTGTGCTGGGTTATATGTCTTAGTCCAGATTTATTACATTTACTTTTCCCAAGAGACTGATGAATGGATTCCCTTAACTGGGTCTCATCCTTACTGCTGTCCAGTTAATTCTACCAATGGGTATCCAATCAAGCTGTGGGAAATCTCCACAACTGAGAAGTCAGATGAGATCACATGTTCCTCTTAAGAAGAAAAAATTCAGCTCTAAGCATCTGCCAGATCCAACCAGGCTAGAGTTAGTCAGATAAGAACATTAAGGCCCCTTCATCTTTATCTCTCTCATGCTGTCTAGCTGCACTCAGATACCAATAGGTAGATAAGAAACTAGAGTCAGAGAAGGAAAAGAAGAGCAGATTGTTCTGAGACTTAACTGACTTGGTGTTTTCCACCTAAGTGCACTGAAGGAGTAGATACCACTTTTTAGTTGGATACCAAAGGGGGGGTGAATAATATCCATTTTTACCCCAAATTCACTCCCTACTTTGTTGTGTATGTGACCCTTGATTACCTACAAGTCCACTTAGCCATACAGAACTCTCTCTCTCTCCTGTCATCCATACAGAGGTAGTAGTTGGGCTGCTACTTTCTCCGAGTTCCTGTGGTATTCTTTGTAGCTCCCTTACATCCTGCTGATAATGTTATAATTAATCATTTGTAAACAAACTCTCCTACTTTTTCCTGTTGGGACCCTAATTGATACAATATCTTAATCTTGGTCTTTCTAAAATTAAACTCATTAATTTTCCCCCAAATCTTTGCATTCTTATGATTTCTACAGATAATAAATTTTCTAGTCATGTTATCATGAAATCTCACAATAAAACCAATAATTTAGTCTGTTTAACATGTATTATTTTGCTTAACCTCATAAAAACTTATGCACCATTAATTCCACTGCACACATGAGGAAATCTGCTGTTCAACAATTGAGCACGTGGTCTTCCAGAATTGGTATCTTAGCTTTAATGCATTTGGTCTCCATTTAACACAGGTAACTTCTCTTTCCTTATCTGCACGACTAGCTACTAATTCATTTCCATTCTATCTCTGCTGTGTTTTTTATCTATTTTATATGATCCATTATTTCCAGCCCTACACTCTTTAAATAGAGCCCTAAAATAGATTTCCTGTCCATTCCTGGTCTACTCGCTCACACCAGTTTGTATGTAGTACAACAAATTTTCTTACTCTTCAGCAAATTTTCATTGTAATAATTGTACAGACTATAATCATCTAGCTTTTAACAAGCCTTCAAGATTTATATTCTATTATTTTCCTCATTATCCCTTGCATATCAGTCTAAATAAATGACCTCAATTAAATTGTACCCAATTTTCCCTACTGATGTAATTTACATTTTTCCCTTTACTGAAAAAAAAATTATTTTTTTTTTTAGAAAGGGTCAAAATTTTCTGATGATGGATACACTACAGAGGCAATACCTGAGAGTGGGACCCCATACTTCCAAAACAGTATCAATAAGGTAAGCCAATGTTACCAAAATCACTTTGAGGTAGAGATTCACTTCATTCTTACAGTGTTGACATCTTTATCATAGTGTGCTTCTGTTTTGGCTTCTATGTAACTATTTTACATGCCCAATATATATTTCAGACCCTCACTTAAAGGAATGTGTCTTCTTTGTGCTTCAACCACCTAAGTGGTCACTGAAACTTGGACAAATTGGGCTCAAAGAAGATGACGTTTATAATTGTTTCTTTAGCAAGAACAACTCTTATTTGTTAACAGGAATGTTTCTTTAAAATTTTTGATCACTGGTATTAACTGCATCACTAAACCCTACTTCCCATCTTTTAATAACATCTCAGGTAGACTGTCTAATTTTATAGTGACCTCTATTAGTAACAATAATGCAAGAAAATTAATTTTATAGAGCAGTAATTTTTACCTAATAGCAGAAATATACCTATTGTCATGCATATTTGTATATATTATATACATGGTATGCATTGTATGTGTGTATATATAACATACATGTAACATATAACACACATATATATATAACATTCTAATACCCGGAATGGACATTTTGTTTTGCAGTATCTAAAGTTATTTTTCAGGAAAAAAAGATTACATTTTATAACTACTTTTATATTAATGCTTCAACATCTAACTTGAATGCTTTAGTAAAGATTCATAAAAATCACACTAATCACATGAAAAGCTTCTTTCTCACAGTATATTTGCATTTATTGATGAGAATGATTGCTTTCAGTGAGCCAAATATATCTATCCAAATACCAAACTCCCTATGTTACAAATACTAATTATTTGTACAGGCACAAGACTTATCTCTTTTCTAATTCAAGAAAATTCACAAACCCTTTTTTTCAGAGTCTAGTCATGTCACTAATGCAGATCAATTGTTCCTTTATGTTCTAGTACTTGAATTGCACTGTTTCTCAGATAATTCATCTGCCAGATAAGACCTAACATTAAAGACTACAACCACATTGGAGAGATGATGTTACCTTTTGACTGCATAAACTCAGTTTAAGATAATTACATTAGGGTGTTTGATGTCCTCTTTGCTTCTAACTACGTTTACGCTTGCTCTGCATTACTGTCTAATACTAGAGATAGGAACCAGTTGGATCAAACATTTTTAAACATAAGCCAAAATAAACACACCCTATTGTGGCTATGAATGATATGTAGGAAGCTATGGGCAAGCACAACTTTCTATATATACCCTTATTGAAAGTATGGTATTATTTTGCCTCTTCCATTACATCTTTTAAGAAGAAACAGATGTCTTTTGGGATCTGATGTGTACCAGGTATTCACATACATTACTTCCTCATACTCCCTTTATAAAAAGGCAGTTTGTAAGTGAGGTCAAGAGAAACTGCTCTGTTCCTGTGGTCTTGTAGGAAGTCACTGGGATGGGATTCCAAAGTCCAGTCTTTTCCATGCTCCATGCTGCATCCCAAGAATGGTCCAGAACTAAGTATGAAGGCAATTGCCATGAAACCCAACATATATCGAGACACATAGAGTGGTGGGCTGCATAAGAGAGGCCAAAATGTTGTGATTGGGGGCCTCCCTGGTGGTGCAGTGGATTAAGCAACACACTATGAAGCAAACCGGAACCACTGCAACATGAGTTCGATCCCTGCCGCCGGCCAGGGAGGGGACCCACATGGCTCTGCAGACCTCTCCTGCCTCGCCCGCTGCTCCCCTCAGCAGTGTGCTTCTGTTGATCTGCCTGTTCTGCTCCCTACTCTCTGTCGTGAATCCTCTCACCCCCGCACACACCTCTGGCCTGTAGCCCAGTTCTTGTATGCATAAATAAATAAATCTTTAAAAAAATACTTTAAAAAAAAATGTTGTGATTGGTAGCCTCTGCAGTTTTCATGGTGTAACTTTATCTACCTTGGTTCATTCCAACCTAACAGCATGAGGCTACTAGCACACTACTGGAAGACAGAATTAAAGCAGACATGGTGACTACTGTTCAGATACTGTTTGGCTAGCGACAGTCAAATGTGGGCTTCTTTTGCAAAGCAATTCAAAATTAAACCATTTTCAGAGAATTCATCTCAGTTTTAATGCAAAAGTGCATTTTCAACAGAAAAAAAATGTGTGAAACAATTAGAAATTGTATCAAGTAGGAAAAGATATTCCATGAGCAAAGGTACCCCACAAGTGGTATCTATTGATGAAAGATAAAACATGTCCTTAACTATGTAAAAACAAAGTTTTAGAGGATATTGTGAATCTTTCTTCTGATTTTAGGCTTTTGTATACGACTTTGCACAAGAAAGCCTTCTGAATATGTACATACTATAGATCTTAAATTTCTTTCCTCCTGGCTATTTCTATTTCCTTCAAGTATTCTTTCTATATCATTTTTAGTTTCTTAACTTTGCTAGTTCATTTGAAAACTTTGATTTATAGCATGCAAATATTTTATGTGGATTTCTATGCATATATACACAAAGGTATATAAATTAGATATGATTAAATTATTAATAGCTTCTCCTGACTTTGCTTATGTGCTTTTTCCCTACTGCTATTCTTTGCTAAGTTTAATTAGCTGGTTTTAGTATTGCTCATCTTATATCATTATTGTGAAGGTTCAATGGTGTTAGCATGACAGATCATAAATAAAAGATAAGTAATTTTCATTCCTGCAAACTTGGAAGAACTAAATTATCCCTTGGAAAAGGAAGTAATTTAATTATCTCTGATAGGACTTAGCGGTGGAGACAGCATGCTGTCTGTCACACCCCATGATCTTTTATTTCTTGATAATATAAAGTTCATTTCATTTGTGATTTTATTGAACAGTGCGTACAGCTGAGTTTGCCCATATAACTGTGTAATGTCCAATCACCTTTAAGTCCGAGTGTTGTTTGAGGCTTCAAAGGAAACTTAAACTGAATTGGAAGTATGCCCTTTCATTCTCTCTCCCTTACCTTCCACCGTCTTCTACAGAGAATGAAAATGGTCATCCTGCAGGGCTCCTGAAGGTATATTTCTAGAACCTGCAAAATTAGCCCCAGATTAAGAATGGTAGAGCAGAAAAACTGAAGTGTTTTTCCTCATGACCATGAGGAAACCCAACTGCTCAGTTACCTTCCATGCAAGAGAGATCAATTTCAGTTTTATTCAAGAGAGATCAATTTATTTTATTCAAGAGAGATCAATTTCAGTTTTCTAAAACTTCCTATTATTTGGGTCTTCTGTTCTTCTGTTCTATGCATATGAACCCAATCCTAAAGGGTCAAGAAGTTAATTTCTGAATTCCTATATTCCATGGTGCTTCAAGACATTAAAAAAAATCATGCCACTTTACCAAAAGCCCAAGGGAAATGTCACTATGAGGAACCTGAAAAATTGATGACAACAGACAAATCACATGTAATGAACTAGTCAGTTCTGTTAATCTTATCCTTTTTTGATCTCTTCAGCACTTAATACACAGGTTGGAATTACTGGTACGCTGCTGAAAAATTAAGCATGATCATTGGTATGTTTTTATAAAAGGAGAATTATTAAACTTCACAATCATTCTTACATTTTTCCAGCTTTCTTAATTGCCATATGGTAACTGACATGATTAATATATTTTTTAAATTATTACTAAATGAGTCATTGAATGATTGAATATATTTTGGATTAAATCCATTTCATCCATTTGTGTAAAAAGCTATGAATTTGATGTGCATATATCTATAATCTTCCTAATTCCTTTTAAATTTATAAATGAAATCTTATCAATCCTATAGATCTATAATATCTAAATAGCCATAACACTTGCACTAATGATACATCTGTGTTTATATTCACTACTTTACAAAATACCAATTACCGAAATCTAAGAATACAAATGCATTTCAGATATACTTTGAGTATTTTTAACATGAAATCCACTGCATATTATCAAGTTACTTTCCATCTGGAGAAATGGACACATAACACAGAAAGCTTACTGTGAAGCACCTATAGGGGTCTACTACTACTAGGGAACCTACCAATATAGCTATAAAAACAGCTATGGTAACACACAGGAAGGAGGGAGGACTGTGTATTGACATTTGGGGAAAAGGAAGTAGTGCTTTCCCAATGCCTTGAAGGAGGGGAAAAAAATGAGCAGGTAGAGAAGAGAGATGCTGAACTAATAGGAATGCCTTGGACATAGCATGGAAGCAAATGCAAACCACCTCTCACTATTTTCCCTGCAGCCAATTTCAGTCTAACACATTGATAGCACAATTTCCATCAATTTCACAAATTCTAAAGGGTCCATTCTAAATACCCTCCAGTTGGAAATGCCAGTTCACATACATACGTCTCTTGGTTTTAGAACTGTCATTTCATCTATTCATGGATACCATTCTTAACTGTTCCCCAGTTATACTTCCTGTTCTCCAGGACTTTTGGTGCTTTATGAGGGACTTAAATTATAATTTAATTGATGCTATAGGGAATTATCAAAATATTTCAACAGACAGTACATGAATCACAAAATAAGAAAGAGAAACCTAATAATTGAATCCTAATAGCTTTTATACTTTGAAAAGCATTACCCTAATTTATGAATTTAAATAATTTGAACTTAGATTTTTCTAATCCAGTACCCAATTTTTGGAACAGAGTAATTTTCATACATTCTGTGTACACATTTTCTCAAATAGTAAAAATAATTTGCCAGATGCCATCCTAGAGCTATCCAGGCTTTATTTTTATTAGTTTATATTATATCTTCATTTAGCAGGATCTGGAAAAGTCTGAAAGTCCAATTGTATCAGTCAGCCAAAATTGTTTTTTAACCTCTATTATTTTAATAGATTGTACCTATTTCATCTGCAGTTTTTTACAATGCATGGTTTTACTGTATTAGAAATGATCATCTTGAAAACAGCAGTGATAGCAATGCAAGCTACTTCTGATGAGCCTCCCCATGTGTCCACAACTTGGATAAGTTATTTGATGCCAGAGTGGTTTTAAATACACAGCCTCCCTCTCTAAGGGTAGAAGGAAGAGGAAGGTGTCCGTCAACTCTGCTGAAGACACATGGTACATGGAGCATTGTCCTCCTGGGGACTTTTATGCACAGTCAGTGACAGCTGTCAGCTGTGAGCACAATTTTAAGTTTCATTAATGGGAATTTCTTTCAAACTAATCTTCATTTATTTGATGGCTAATATTAAAATGGGCATATGGCAGTTGCCTGTATGATGAGTGAAAATCTGCCGATGAACATACCTCAGAACATAAGCACATAGATCTACACATAAAAACCCCGAACACCTGCTGCACAGAAACACAGATAGTCCCACACACTCACACAACCACCCACACTTTAAATTGTTGATATCCTTATCTCTCCATTTCTTTAGCTGATTGTGCATCAGCAAATTGGTTGAGCAACTACAATTTAGAATTTGACTACTAATAGGATGTCTCATATAAATTAATGTCAAAGTATTTTTTTATATACTGACCTTTATTACTATGTATTTGTAAGCTATTGATCTCTTATGTCTGCAACTACATAAAATACGATTGTGCTAACTCAACTGTATTTATCTTACATGGCTAGTACTAGGAGAATCACTGTATTAGAACCTAAGGGAGACAAATGGATAATATTTCCACCAGGTGAAGTTTCCATTATGCTCTTTTTAATTCCCATCACTCTTAGATAATATTTGGCTCAGGTCTAATAAAACGTTAGACAAAAATGTTAAAATAACCAACCTAGATTCCTGACAGGTTTGCTATGCTTTATTATCTTGACACACCATCGTTTCTACATTCCGCCACTCCCTTCAATATACCCAGCACTGTTTTCCAGATCACTACCCCCTCCTAAAAATGTTTAATGTTTTCCTAGTATGTATGCAGACAGGCTCCACCTGGCCATGCCCTCATTACTAGTCAATAGGAAAATTAAAGTAACAACAGGAAAACATAAGGAAAAATGCACAGAGGGTTTTAGCTAGCTCGATTTCTGCTTAGAGATCAAGAAGGGTATTATATATGGACCCATACAAAAGATGTTAGGAGCATGTCATTGAATTGTGGTTCGAACGCCGTTCAGTTACTCTAGACCTTCAGATTGGCCTTAGAACACTGGTGTAAAACAAGGATCACACTGGCCAGAATTTAGCCATCACATGAAATTTTGAAGGGTTTTTGGGTTTTATTTTTTTATGTATTTAAGAGCTGGGGTGCAGGCCAGAGACATATGGGTGGATAGAGAGGATTCGCCAGAGACAGAGTAGGGAGCAGAATAGATGAATTAACTGAAATACAGGGGAGCAGCAGGTGAGACAGGAAAGGTCTGCTGTGCCATGTGGGTCCCCACCCTGCCCGGGGATTGAACTCTCCTTGCAGTGGTTGCGGATGCTTCATAGTGCTAAGACATACCCCTTGTGCCACCAAGGAAGCTCTTACATGAAATTTTAAAACTTGAGCAACAATACTCTAGTTCAATGGACAGAAGGCTGGATTTAGCAGCGTTCCACTTTCTGGAGATGCAAAGACATCCTGATAGAGAACAGTACAGGCATTTTCCTAACAGAATCCCTATGTCATCACTACGTTCAGTCACTGCTTTCTTGTCTTTTGCAAATCAGCACCTTAGTCTCACCATGCCTTCTGGTCAGTTAGTTTATTTAGAAAAAATTATTGAGCTCATTACATGTATTTATCACATCCTCATACAGGAGGGCATATTTTCATTTTAGAGATTAAAAAAAACTGATATTGGAAAGTTTAATTAGCACAGTGTCAGGCTATTCATGAAAGCAGTAGTGAAAAGCAGTTTATGTGATTCCACAGCCCTATGTGGATAGGATTTAACTGTTAACTATTAGATTTTTTTCATGGCCTTGACTTTCACACTTTGTTTGCTGGTAAATTTTTAAACATGAAGGTGAACTTATTAGTATACCATCTTGCTTTCCCAAACACCCACAGACAGGTCTCTCAAACCCTTCAGCCCAGGGTCTGATAATCTATTTTTACTCCCTACCTTCAGTCCTTTACTTCACGTCAATCAGCCTGTCAAGGCATCCTGTAGTATTACCTGTAGATCCCTCTCACAGCACTATCACACCTTATGGACTTGCTTACCTCATCTAGGACATGACACACCCTGGCAGTCTCCCCATTATTGGATTCCTGAATAACATCCGGATAGCACACCATTTTTCTGATGATATTATTTAAGGTGTTTATCTGTTTTTTTTCTGTCCATTTAGACTATATATACATCAATGTTACCATTACACATCTGTATCCTCATAACATCTATCAACAGATAATGCATATATCAGGCAATTCAGGTACAAAAAGAATCACTTAATTTGATGAATGCTACTTTCAAATTTTTATTTGGTAGGGAACTATAGGGTTTATAAATGGGACAATATTCCAATGGGAGTTAAAAGGTCTTCACGTAAAAAGCTACTATTCTATTATAACCACATATAAAATGATAAAAACTGAATATCTGAATGAGAACAACATAATGTTTAACAAATAATCACTCAACAGTTTATTGGATGTATTTGCCTTACTTTATCTTATTTATGATTGCCTTCTGTTTACAATATACATTTTGTATAGA
Source organism: Galemys pyrenaicus (assembly GCA_019455555.1). Lineage (NCBI taxonomy): Eukaryota > Metazoa > Chordata > Mammalia > Eulipotyphla > Talpidae > Galemys > Galemys pyrenaicus. The sequence continues at coordinate 1,810,187 of JAGFMF010011577.1, read as the reverse complement.
AGGAATGCTGTATCATGTTTCTTAAACCGTCACAGTAAGTACTCAAAGTATTTCTATTTTATATTGAAAGCAATAATGTACACTTGTTTAAAATATGCAAGAGACAATATTAATAGCAATATAATATTAAAGAACAAATTATATTTTAGTATCACCAAAAATAGTATAGGGGGAATTAGTATGACTCTTACTTCAACTCTAAATTGACTACTCAGACTTAGTTAACTAAATTTTAATTTCTTTAGTTTACCAAATCTTGGACTTCCCATGAGGAAGCAATAGTATGTACATACACATTTTGTAAGCTCAAATAGTCATCATGTACATTTTTAACTATCTGGAGGAGTTATCCTCATTTTCTTTTCTTCAGAATTTTTACATCTGTGAACAAAATCAAAGTCACAGAGTATTACTTAGGAGACAGAGTGTAATTGTTTAGTGAATCCCATGCAGGGCCACCCCTGTCCTTAAGCAAGAATCATATCACATGGCGAAAAATTGATAGTGAAATATTCATATCACATCAGCACCACTGAGTATGGATTTTTGCATAGACACGTGGAGACTTGTCTATGTGGTTAATGAAAATATTTGAGTTGGTATACCAAATATTTTATAATTAAGATGAACTCATTTGAAAATCAATATTGAAAACCATTGTTAAAAAGTTGAAAAACATTGTGTCTAGCAACAATAAACTTTAAAAAATGGATACATTAACAGGAAATCAGAACTGAACTCTATACTGTTCTAGTTTACCTCTAGATTTTGTAGCTAAGCAGACCATTTTTTATGTACAAAAAGCAGACCTTCCTATTTCAACATAACTTTTGTTGCCTTTCTAGAAATTAAGAAACTGATGAGTGAGTTCTTCCACATTTCGCTATGTCTCCAATATACCAATTATATTATCAATGTGATTGATCAATTTTAGGAATGTGGTTTATAGGGAAATTTCGGAGCAAATCTATTTTCATACCCAAGTTGCAGACAAGAACTAGAGGAGCAAAGTAAATTCTCCTTCCTCAACACCACTTATTTTGACAATTCCATCAGATTCAAGAAGATATACTAACCTAGTAAATAAATTCAACTGACATATCCTTGTTACTGCTCCATTTGCTACACTACTCTACAGAGTATAAATACTGCAGCGTTCTCAAGCCAATGCAAACAAAAATGTCAGATACAAAGGTCTCAAGTTAAAAATGAATGAAATCTTTTTAAACTAACTTTCTGGGTTGGTTCTTGGGGTGTGTAGCTAATAATGTACAGTACAAATTAGTACTCACAACTTATAAGAAGTAGACATTTTTATAACAAAACCTCACCTATTATACCCATCTTGGTATTTCAGAATCAATGAAGTGATAATAGGATATAATTACTCTAATATTAATAAACTATTTTGTTACTATACCAGTGCCATAGAGGGAGCCTTTTTTTATACCTTTTTACAAAATAATAAATCATATAATAGTACCTTTTAAACAGGAATTATCAGAGGCCTCCCAGGTGGCACAAGGGGTTAAGCACAGCACTATGAAGCATCCATAGCCACTGCAGCACAAGTTTGATCCATGGCCAGGGAGGGGACCCACATGGCATGACCTCTTCTATCTTGTCCACTGCTCCCCTCAGCAGTGTCTTTCAGTAGATGCACCTGTTTTGTTCCCCACTGTCTCTGATGAATCCTCTCATCCCCCACACCTCTGGCCTGTACCCCAGTTCTAGTATGCATAAATAAATCTTTAAAAAAATGAGAATGGAGCTCTCTCTGCCCCTCCCAGGTACCATCTACCTGGGAGTCTTTACTCTCTATCTCTTTTTCCTAAATAAACTTTTCTTTTCAAGACAAAAAAAAAAATGATAGAAAACTACTGCCTAGTTAGAAATATCACAAAAAAATATATCACAGCACAAGATGTAAAGATGTTGAAATAAATGAACCAAGAAAAAGTGAAATTGAATAAAAGAGATCCTGGCAACATACACCCAGAGGGACTTTAGTGAGTCTAGAATCCAACAGCATTGCAGATTTGATATGAGGTACAAAAATTATTTTGATGACAAGTAGTAAAATGTACTTTCTATATTATATATACACACATAATTTTAAGACACTAGATCTATATCTTTATATAAAATTTTACAGTTATCAAAACAAATAACAAATCATTTATATCACTTGACTGAAAGTATCCTTGTGACTTAATGGGTATTAACTCTATAAATAAAGAGATTCACACATATTATGTTCACTCATTCATTCCGCCATCTGTGGAATGAAAAAAAAACAAAAGTAGGCATATTCTAGGTGTTAGTAATATAGTAATGAATATAGCTGATAAAAGTTCCTACTGTCTGAGTTTATAGTACATTTGAGGAAACAAGATTCTTCATTTGCTATTTTTAAAAAGACAAGGCAAAATGAAAGTGTGTTTCAATGTCATCTGAGTTCTTTTAAGAGTTCAGGAAGAGTCTTCAGAACATAGTATCAGTTTCCTTGGGTTAATCCTCCAGATATTCAGTTTAGAATGTTTTCATGATCACTGATGAGCAATGAGAGAGCAAAAAACATATTGATATCTTACATTAGCTAAGAAACGATACATTTAATTGTGATGAGATGATGTATAAAATAACAAAAGAGGCAAGGTCTAAATTTGACACAGCACAGAGGCAAAACAGCAAGAGAAGTAATCAAAACCAGGAAAAAATAATACTCTAAGCAAAGGACATAGACTCACAGAACATTCCTAAGAAACTTGTCTTCACCAGAGTACTTCGTGCTGATTTCACCCTAAACATTTGTGGTTACTACATTAAATTTGAATCAAATTGCAAGTTCATAATTATTCAATTATCATTATACCCAATTTCTAAAGTTGAAACTTTAGAAAAAACATGTCTAATCCTCAAAGGTCATTGAAAAATGACAAAACATCAATATAATATTTTAATATCCATAAAATGTATCTTACATATTTATGTAAATATAGCATTATTTCATCAAGAATACTGAAACATTGACTCAAATAAGTGAGGTGAACTTAGTTTCAATTCCATAATTTCATCCCTTTCTAACACATTCTTCCATTATGTTTCCATTGGCACATATAATACCTACTTTGTGATATTGCATTTCATAAACGGAAATATATAAACCAAGCTATAATAGATTATTTGTATTGATTTATATTATGTTATGAAATGACATGGATTATAAAAAGCTCTTTTAAATGTATTTTTCTAATTTTAGACTGGCTCTAAAGCTGTTTCATCCTGATTTTTTAATTTCCTATCTGAAATATAATTATGTTACATACATTGATTATATTTAAAACAATACAAAACAGCAAGAAACATTACATATTCTCTTCCAAAAGTAGAACAACATTTTTAAATGAATTTTAAATAAACCCTATTCAATTAGTGTTAAATTAGAAATGAGTGTCTTTTATAATACAGACCTTCAATAAATATTGCCTTATTTAAGAAGAGATCAGGTAGGGGTCAGCCTTCTTTTGTGGAGGGTGAAAGAATGCCATTTCATCTGAATCATTAGGAAAAAGGGAGCCTTCTATTTTATAAACATAAATGTTCCAAGTGAATTAAAAAAAAAAAAACCAGAACAGTTCCATCAAAATCTTCTGCTTTTCTGCTTCAAGCACAACTAAAAATACCAGTATCTGCCACTGTTAAGGTAGGGATATTAAGTAGCAAAGAGTGAAGGGGCATGTGCTAATGTAAGAGTTGTTTTTCAATAAAGCAATGAGAGAAATGAAAGTGAACAACAATAACAAAACCAACACCAAGTTTTGAATAGCAGACACAGAAAAATCACAGGGAGTAGTTATGGAACATCATCTTTTTGGGACTGACCGAAGGTTTCTATTAGTGCTATTAATAAGGACAAGAACATTTCCCTTTCTATTTATGATGTCCCCCTCAATTTGCTAAGTTAACCAGGCCATCAAACTTTTGACAAAAACATAGACGGGGGCTACTGCCATGAATTACATAGCATTCTCTTTCGATGCACAGATTTCAATAGGTAGAGTATGAAATCTAGGTGTAGATTATGAGTTTAAAATTGAGGAAAACATGCCCTTGTATATCATTCTTATACGGCAATTAAATCTATGTGAGGATAGTTAAGTATTCTGAAAATTTGGGTGTATAAATAATCCTAGTGATCAGGAATCTACTTCAATAAATATCTACTGAGCCCACATTTTTATTAGGTGCTAAAGGCACTATATCCTGATAAGAAACAGAAGACGGACCTTAGAGTAAATAAAATGATGAACTTTGACAGAATGAATCCTAGTAAAATAATCAGTTTAACCTCTCTTCCTGTCTCCAACCAAGTGTTTTAGTTGAGTTTATACAAATAGTGAGAACACCTATTCAAAAATTACAAGGTATGTTTAAAGACTTAGCAACTAAAATTCGATATTCCCCTGTCTTTGTCCCTCGGTTTTCACAGGACGATTTCTACATGGTTGCACTGACCCAAAATATTATGTATATTCATCCCAATGTTAAAATAATTTGCCAATTTTCAAACTAGCCACAGCCAACTGAAACCAATAAAGGTGTACTATGTATTTGCGTTGTCTCAACACAACCGAGCTTCAATTACTTAAAGTGCCAAAGACTGAAAACAAAAAAAAAAAAAAAAAAAAAAAAGCACTGCCCCTTTAATTGCTATTAACTTTTATACAGAATCTGGCACTTGGTGACAGCAACGATTTTCTTGTCCTCCTCAGCATCACATCTCTTAATTAAGTTGGCTATTTTAAGGTATTGTCACCATTCACAATTCCTTTCTGATGTGGTGCCATAGGCATTGTTCTTCCATTACTCTAAAATGAGATGATGACCAAGTGTGAAAGCATTTTGTAGTTATGACAATAAAGCAATAATCTAAAGATAGACAGCCCCAAAGATTACATGGCAGCTACTAAGAGTAGCTGACATTTAGATATGACAGAAATGCTCAATTTAGTTCAAGCAATTTCTGAAAGAGCACATTCAGATATACTAAAAAGTTCTTTGGGTTAAGTTGAAGATTTTCTTGCAAACAGCTTCAATACTCTTGTCTGAATAGTTGGAAAAATGTAGTTTTGATAACTATGTCATTTGCAAGTTTTATATTGTTTGCTTAGATTAGAAATGGAACACCCTGCATATTACGATATGTGTAATAGGAAGGCTTAAACTCACTATATGTAAACCTTCTACCTCAAATATTTTGATGCTTACTAAATTCTTCTGTTAAATATTTCAGGCTATAAATTAGTAAGTTTCTAGAAATATTTTAACTTCCTAGACATTTAAGGTCTTTTAGTGAAGTACTTTATGGCATTAAGAATAAGAACTTTTGGGCCTCCCTGGTGGCGCAGTGGGTTAAGCAACGCACTATGAAGCAAACCGCAGCCACTGCAGCACGAGTTCGATCCCTGCTGCCGGACAGAGAGGGGACACACATGGTGCAGCAGACCTCTCCTGCTGTGCCCGCTGCTCCCCTCAGCAGTGTACTTCCATTGATCTGCCTGTTCTGCTCCCCGCTCTCTGTGGTGAATCCTCTCACCCCCTCCCCACACCTCTGGCCTGTACCCCAGTGCTTGTATGCATAAATAAATAAATCTTTAAAAAAAAAATAATAAGAACTTTTGCAAAGGAAGAGTGGAACAGGGGTATAGTGTATTAATAAAATTTCATTAGTGGATGGTGGGAGATTTTTTTTTTTCTGCTAGGCACATGAGAAATATTTCTAAGCCTTGTCAGTTTTAGCTGTATCTTGAGACATCCCTTTACTTAACTTCAGGATGGAATGGTGCTATCATTTTAGAAAAAAAAAAAGGGGGTAATGACAATAACCTTGCAATTTAACTGGTAGTCTAACATTAAAATTTGAACTAATTGTCTGTAACTACTACATGTACATCAGACACATGAAAGTGCACGTAGGTGCAAACACACACACACGAGTGCGCACACGTGCACACATGCTTCTTTCACAGCTGTGTTTTTGAAAAATCTGCATTTAGCCAATCAATACAACATACTAGAGCAGATGAAAAAAATTAGTTTTATTTCTATAAAAAGAAAAGTACCAAAGACCAACCAAAATTGAGTACTTCGTTAAGTTCTATCACAATAGTTTTGGAAGGGGTATTCACAGCAACTTTTACTCATTCCATGAAAAACAAGTTATGTACCAGAAATTCACTTAAGGAATTTCTACGTAGCATTTATTTTTCTAAGAAAGCAACCACTGGAGAACATATATTTCTGGATCTGTATTTCTACAGGTGGTTACAGTGGTAGGTTAAGGCTAGTTTAATCCTAACCCTTTTACCTCTTAATGATATGGTTAAATTCATCTCAGGGGGAATTAAAATACCCTATTTTCTAAGGGATGCTTTAGGGATCTCTGCATCTATTAATGGACCCACAGGTGTTCTCCAACAATTAGTACTAATTAGCATTTTTGTTGACTAGATTGAATAGGGAGCACTGAAAGAAACACTTAATGGCCACATAAATGATTATTTCACCCTTGGAATTTTCTTTGCCAGCAAAAAGAGAGAAAACGCTCTGTGGAGAAGCATGGAATGGGAGAAAATGCTTGGCTGCATGACTGTTGTCATGAGTGAACTGCCTTTAAGGGAAATTAAGATTCTTCTTATTTTTTTGATTTAATAAAAGTTTTAATTTTCAGAATGTACAGTTGCTGGGACTGGCTCATGCAGCTGTGCCAGTAGCCAGAGCATCCCCACCCTTGGTGTTTCTGGTGTAAAATACTTGTGCTCATCTTTTGAAACGAGTTTGATAGGTTCTTTAGGAAGGAGTGCCTGAAAAGCTGCTGTGGCCAAGGAATCATAAAAGACAATAATTATTAATTAGCTACAGTTCAAACTAGAATCCACCTGCTACAGCTACCATATACTATGTTGAATCCATTCATCATTGACTCCCCAGTCTCAGAAAAAAAATACAAGTTATATATAAAAATTACCATATCTAATCTTAAGGAAACTGATACATGTAAAGGGTAATTAATGAAAATTACAGATTAAACTGACAGTGGGCTATACCATTAAAAGGGTCCTTGCTTTTCCATGAAACAGCCAACTCTACACCTATCCTGTATTTCCTAAGGACATCTCAATTATGAACACTTTATGAAATTGGAATAGCATGATCAATATCTGGTCATTAATTATGATGTTGTAAAATCTTTTTTTATTAATTGGTCTAACAGAAAATCTACTATATGTAATCACTGTACAAGGCCCTGAAAGAACTGGTAATTAAAATAGTTCTTGCCCTAAGGTAAGGGGATAGTCAGAAGCATGTGTTACTGTAAAATACTAAGTCTATTCATATTATTTATTATTTATATACCCATCACCATGTATCTTGCCATGTATCTTGAGTTTGCTACAGTCATGGAAAGATAATGGACTTAGTGGATCATTCATAAGCACAGTGGTCTTGACATTTTGAGGGTAAGAGAAAACCGCAGAGGTGTTACTGAAGATTTAAATTCCCATTTGCTTACAGTAAATGACACTGCTATTCTCCTTTACACATATTTATACTTGTGATATTTTAAATTTCCAAATTATGAATAACTCTGAAAACATGTAACTTACTACTTAGTTTGCACTATATTATTTTATGAAGTTCAATTATATAAGGTTATTTTAAACTTTCACTTTGTTCTACAGTAGGCAAATATTAATCCAGTATTTATGATTTACAAACCTGTCTGCTCTTAGTCTACATTTTTTACTTAGGCCATATCCATTGTAGCTCTGATAATCTACAGAGTAATAACAAAACTTACTTTAAAAAACAAATTATCCTCATTTATAAAAAAGATAGCGCATGAAAAGGCAGTAAAGATTTTAATTAAATTTCATGTAAATACTGCAATTTTTTATTTAAGGTATTTAGAGTGAATTGGAAATTAAGGACAATTAGTACCAAGTAACATCTATACCAAGTAACGTCTACACCAACCTGCATTCAGAACCTACAAAAGTTCAAGTCACAAGGATTCTTTGCAATATCTTTACAATCCATGACACATACTTTGATTGTGTTTTTAAGTTAGAGTAGGTTTGGGGAGTTTAAAAATGTTAAAATTGAATGATTGCTGATGAAATAGAAGCAAAAAGCTTGAATATGTGAGCAAGTTCAAAGAAGACTGACATCAGAGGACTATAAATGACAAAGCATCTGCCTCTGAATGGACTGAAGCTAGACCAGTGACTTCACCATCTTGAAGAAATTTCTGCAGCAATATCCTTCACGTCAGACTTTCTTTCCAGAACTTAAAAATAAGTTATTTTATTCACAACTGCTACCTTGTAAGGGTGAAGAATATAGACACGAACAGCATAAATTCAGTCACAGAAAAACATTAGGTTACAAAGCAAATGGTTTTGTTCTACTTCCCAATAACCCATTTTAAAAAATATCTATTTTTTCATGATTGAAAAAAAAAACAAAATTGAATTATTATAGAAATCAGTCCACAAAAGCCAAGCCCCATCCCCAAACTAGTCCTCCATTCTGCTTTCTAGCTAAATGATTAACAAATTCTACCACTTTGTGGCTGGTTAAATCACTAAACTTATGGCTCCTTTCGTAACAATGCAAGGACTAACTTGCTCTTCCCAAGCAATTGTTTCTCCAAATAAAGAAAACCTAGCAACCCGCATCCAGACCTTGTCAATAGGCATCCATGCATCAGAAGGATTTGACCACTAGCCCAAGTAGTCCTTCCACTTCATCTCCAGATAAACCCACATTATCTGTACCTCTCTGTCCATATCACCCAGTAACCCCTAGCTAAATCCCATTTCTGTGCTCCAGCCAACAAAACTCAACTGTATCACTGTATCGCTCTCCCAAGGTCTGCTTCCAAAAAGGCAATAGTCTATTCCACCCACCATTAGGGGAAAAAGATGTGAATCTTGGGGCTGTTGTCTCTTGCTGAATCTGCTTTCATGAAATCCTTTGTTTTCCCTAACCCTGGGGCCACTTTTGTTTTTTGTTTTTTTTGGTGGTTTTTTTTTTTTTTTGGCATTTATGCACATCTGGTTAGATGAGCCCTGATTTTTCAGCAACATTTTCTCCAATGATTAAATAGAATTTTAATTTTAAAACTGTAATCCTACTTCTATAGCTAAAAGAATGACTAATCAATGACTTGTGGTTTTGAAAAAAGCAATTCCTCATCCCACACTCTATATCTCATTTCCCCACTTCTGCTCTCCAGAGGATGCCTTTAACTAGTTTAGCTGTTCCTTTAGGAATTCTCCGCCACATCCAAGTAAGAATAGCTACACTGCTTTTAGCAATCTCAGTTACTGACCTTTGATTTCTTACTGTAATTCTTTAGGATTTACCTTTCTCTGACTCCCATCTTGAATCTTCCTCTTACCTCAGAACTGACTAAGTCTTATCACGACATGTGATTATATCATGGCCAACTTCACATTTTCTTTGACTATTGCTCACTTCTGAGCCACAGGAAAGTTTTTTTTTTTCTCTTGTGCAAGTTCAATTTGCTTTTTATTATCTTCAGTTTGCTTTCTTTCAGGTTAGTTGTGACATACATAGGTCACGGTTATCCCCAGTTGCTTAGGCAAATCTCCCAAACCTATAAATACCTTCCAGATAATGATGAAATAGGTAGGTAAGCCCTTGTTTTCTCCCCAACTACCATTCCTGTGCTGACTTCAGCTCGCTGCTCCATCTGTCCTCTTCCCTCAGGGAGACTACACCAGAGCCTAACACTCTGCTTGGCTGTTTTCCAAAGATAAATCTGAGGTTCTTTTCATTGATCTTTCTTTTGCTGATATTCTCCAGTATGTTCCCCCAAAAATGGTGCATGAAAGAACTTTGATGTTTTGTTGGGTTTTTTTTTATGTCTTACATGTGTTTCTTATTCTTTCCTTTTGATAATTAAGTGGGTATAGACTCCTGGTTGAAGAACATTTCAAAGACATTTATCACATGCGTCTCAGGTAGGCTCTTCAAACTAAGTTCGCCAATACTTTGAGTGAATGTCTAGCATTATTTCCTAGATAATTACCATGCAATCTTTCTTTCAACTTCATTAATATTTTAGAACTCCTATTATATGAACATAGGTTCTTGCCTCATAGTTACCAAATCAAGATTTAAAAAGGAATTTTAACAAATGGAAGGAAAACACAGGCAATTTAGCCTCTGAAAAAGGGTTATTAAGGCAGTTGGGAAGAATTTGACATTAGCATTTGTTTGTTCCAGGAATTACTCTTCTAGCTTGAGATTAGTTGGTGTTATTTTGCATATGTAAACATATATCTGAAAAATAATTATCTTGAGTAATTTTGGTTTCCTTTTATATATATCCAAAAAACAGCTGGCAAGATTTCATGCATTTTTATTTCAGGTCAATTAATCAAAGTTATTAGACTCCACTAATCATTTACAGAACACTAAATTGCTTAAAATTCAACAACAGCTGCATTTTACTTGAAGATTTCCCCGTCAGATATTTTAAATCCCAGGCTTTGCATAGATCCTGAGATCACTGCTTGTTCTGATAAATCAGCTTCACCAAAAAAAAGAAATCACTATCTGATACATTTGTATTTTTTGAAGTCCATACCATGAACTGTAAAGCACTAACACTACCAGAGATACAACAACTTTTCAAATCAAACAGAAGAAAAGATGTGGACATATCATGAGTAGATTAATGCAGGAATAATCGGATATGGGTAGCTCACCTCTGCGAAGTCACTTCCACATGGGAAACAGTGAGGAAGTCATGAATGTTCTCAAGAGGTCCTATCAACCATGCCCAGCACTGCAAAAAGTAGTGATGGCATAAAAAGTGGGTCCATGACTAGGGAACAGAGGCTTACAAGTTGGAAAGCACAACTGACAACCAGTTTCTGAGAATATTGCTAATGAATTACTGTGAGGGGTTCCTAGTGAAAATAGCCCAGGTGAACAGAACTACAAGTCAGTGAGGAAAGAGTTATTCAATGTCCTTTCTGCCCAATGTTATATAATAACAGGTGCACTAGACTGAGTTCATGGGAACTAGGTTGCAGAGAGAGCAGGCTAGGCCCTGCCTGACTCCTGGCCCAGACTGACCAAAGTCACCACCCCCAGATAAAAGATGCTATATCCCAACTGAAGACTTTCAAAATTTCTGGAAAGAGTTGGTTCAGGGTCCTACATGAGCTGTTAGTAAAATTCCTGACCAAGAGTAGCCAGAACCTCATCAGCATGCTAGAAAATGCCCCCCTACCCCAATGAAGATTTAAGAGGCTAGTGCCATGTATGAGAATAGATATATATAGATACCATCTCTGTGTGTCTCAGTTCAGAACAGGCTTTGATTCTGCTACCCTCTGGCCTATCCTGACAGACCCACCTCTATAAAACTCCTTCTAAGCTTCCTTCATGAAGTCTGGCTAGAAGTTTCTCTTCCAGTCCTGCCTTCTGTGTACACAAGCTTAAAACCTCATCTTCCACGGCTGCTTACCTTGCCTTCTTATTATTTTACAAGTGGCCCCATGTCCAGAACACCAAGACCACCGCCCCTGCCCCCCCCCCTTCATTTGGGAACTTGTTATAATCAATCACAGGACTTAGCATATAGTTGTAATAATTTATAACTGTGAGTACAAAGAAAGGATGAAAAGAAAGATCAGCCAGGGGAAAAGGCACAGGGCCTGCAGGAACCCAGATGTAAGCTTCAGAAGTCCTGTTCTAATAAAGTCACATAGAATGTTCTTAGCGCCTCTGGCAAAGGATGTGCCACAGCATGAATGTTACCTTGTACAAGGGCAATTCCTCTGAGCTGATGAATCCAAGAATTTTATGGGGGCATCGGAAACAGGTCAGTCACATATGTCCTTCTGCCTAGGCCCTAAAATTCTAGACATCCACAGGAGAGCATATATTCAATTTAACCACATTGTTTGTACATGTTTTTAGGCACGTGAACTACTTTCGTGAGTCTGGGAAAGCTGGGAACACGCTTGAATAAGTGGCCAAACTTGTAATCAAGTCTTTCAAGGTATACAGTCTCATGACTGCTGTGTTAATTCTCTTCTGCACAATTACTCACTAGCGAACACACTTTGTGAAAGGTCTAATTGAGAATTCAAAATCTAAACATTTCCCAAAACATTTCATCTTGTCAGTAATCTGGTTTTGAAATCCCTTGAAAAACTGGTCAAAAACTTCGTACCCTGCCACCACAATAGAATTACATAAAGGTTCACCGATTAGTCATTGTTATGAGAAAAGAGAACATAAAGGTCTTGGTCAACAGATGATTACTTCTAACAAAATGACTAATATACTGGAGCTTTCGTTCATTATTTTCAAATAGTGCATTAAGTTCTTTAGAGTTAAGATTTTCTTTTTTAAATGGTAATTGCAAGTTATCTTAACCTACTCATGCATTACTTTGTTTCAACTATGAAAACAATTTTCATCATGTTGTAAAAATTGTTTTCAATAGAATTCAGACTTGTACTAGATATTTATTTTTTCACCATATCATAAATTACTTCATTAGCACATTTTGGGTTTGGTCCCTTACTTCTTCCCTTACCCTTGAAATGAGAATTCACCTATAAGTTGTATGCACAATGTTTCTCAGTAAAGCCAGGCTGAGGCTGAAATGCCCATCACAAGGTGTCATTGCTGAGTTTTGCTCCTTAAATTTCTTATATTTCATGGAACAAGAGTACTGTTACCAAAGCATGCCTTGTTAAATACTAAACAGCTAGTTTTTTTGTCCCATCATCTTCAACTCTTTTTTCACCACATCCAGAGTCCTCATTATAAGACTTAAAGTATCCAAGAGTTGTTAAAGACGACATTAATGAGGTTTTTATCTTTTTATATATACTATTCTAGCAACTTAAGATTTATACCTTCTATCACTGTAACTGAGTAAGATCAACCTGCAGAAACACTTTCTTTTTACAAATAAATGGTGAATGAAGGAAACTTGAATAGTGTGCAAAAGCATAATTATTTCCCTAAATAGCCAATTATAAATTATCCTGCTGATTGAAGACCCTGATACTCTTAAGGATAAATTGCTGCTGCTGCTAATAAGAAGCACAGCTATGAAGGAAAAGTTGGCCCCTGATGTTAAATCACATTTACTTTATCTCCAAAATAGGGTGGGAGTGAGTTTGGCTAAAGTTACTAGGGTGTAGCTAACACGATGATTATTTCCATGTGTCAAACACTAGAGGAAGAAACCTTTCAAGTTTACTAGTTCCAACTTTCATAAAACGAACAAGGTTTGACATCAGGTGTAAACACTCATTTGTGCTATTAATCTTCATCTAAAAACAAAACTGTCTTACAGACTTAGCAACAGGTTCTAATTGTTATGTTTCCTATAAAAATAATTTATAGGAATGAGAACATGGATAGAGAAAAAGTTCTATTCAGGATCATCATTCTAAAAAATGTGCCATTACCTCCAAATAGTTCAGTAAACCTAAAACAACGTAATTTTGCATAAAGCATGAATACATGTTCTGTACTATGTACCTACTGGTATTTTACATATGGTTACTGTTTGTTCACTATATAGTAGCTTTCCCACTAACATGCTATTTATAGTATTTAAATTTAATATTGGATACTATTGTTCTTACTAAAATATGTATTATTATTGATCTTTAAAAGTAAATTATTGTAACTGGGATGCTCTCGATGTGAAACATTCTTGAATTAGGAAATAGTCTCACAATGAAATAAAACCATTCTAAGAAAATATGGGAGGATCTAGGGAAGAAAAACCCAGGAGGGCACAAGAAAACATTCCTGAGAAATCTCAAGATGTCAAAACAACAGTGGAAGGAATGGAAGAAAGTGCTTTTGTGTCTGTAAATCAGCTTCACTTCTTAGTTTCCCCTAATTGTTCTAATAGTGTTGATTAGCATTTTCTTTGACCATCTGTTGTTTCTGCTTCAGTGTTTTCTTCTCTTAATTTACTGTAATTAAACTTCTCTATTTCTATCAAATATCAGTTCATGTGTATCTCTGTATTTAAGTAATTTCAAGGACATCAAATAGTATGAACACTCAATTGTAAAAACATTTTAAAGCCTATTTAGAGCCAGTTATATGGCATTATTTTTGCCTCCATCTTTCCATCTTAACCCAGGGAGCTCTGGGAAAACAATAATTCAGGCCTCCTGTGTTGCAAAAATTTTTCTCACCCTCTCACACAGTGGCACTTAGTGCCCAGAGATTATAGAATTGATCTCAGATACCACAGGAAGATAAGCAGCAGTTTCTTTGTGTTCTGCCAAAGTGGTTCACTGCACAGATTAGCTTTGGGAAGCAAAGGGAGATAAGAAAGTTCCCACCAGCTAAAGGTCAAGAGTCCCACTCATTGACTTGCAACACTCAAATCCATGCAATTCATGAAATGCTTCTGCTTAATGGCTGTTTAAGCTACATTAAAACTGGATAGTGCTCATAAGATGGTAGAGAGCCTATTACATTGCTCAAATTTGTAATTTAAGAATATATTGTCATTTTTCTCCTGAGTGTAAGGAGCTACATCATATTAGAAGGAGCATAAATATACCAAGTGGAGTGCCTGAGAGCTAGATTCTAGCTGAGATTGTTCACAATGGAAGGGATGTCTCATCTTAACAGGTTTAAGATTAGTACGGAGATAATGGTGACAATGGTAGGAAAAAAAGCAATGGCAGGAAAGCCTGTATCTTGCTATAATAGTGAAGGGGCTTGATCACGGAGTACCAAATGTTGGCATAATAACTATTACATTAAACTGACCCTCAGATCACAGCCAAATATCCAACCTGGTGTTAACCACATTTCATAGGCAATCAGAGAGGGGGAGTGGCCACAATCGAAGAAAAGCATGGGTAGGAACATTTGCAAAAATCTCCCCCATTTCTCTCTACAATTCTATGACTCTACCTCAGGAAATCTATCAGAGGAAAAACTATTTAATGCTGCGTTTACTGAATAATGAGCCACCCTGTTTATTTTTCTTTAAAACAGTATTTTAGTATGAATACAGGTAATTGTATTATCAGAAAAAGCTCAGTCTGACTGGTTAAAATACTGGAACAGTTTTAAGAAATTAAGTTGCATCTTACCCTAAGAACTTATCATGAAATCACTAACTCTGTTGCTCCTTGGGATATATTTTAAGTTTCTGCCTGAACCAAAGTACCTCCAAATGCAATTCTTTGATTGCCACATAAACACACATTGCCTTTTAATTGCCTCCTGAAGTTTTCAGGTTGACGGTGCATATATGTGAATGAAGGAGGAAATGAAAAAGAAATGTTTTTACACAGATTCCTCTGCATTAATTTCAACTATATTAGTGAAAATATTAACATTTAACCAAGTGTCCTATGAGAGGGGTGTGATATAGAGAGGCACATATATGTGGAATAAGAAACTTAAACCCTAGTTTATAGTAAAAAGGCAATAGGAAAATTCATATAGTTGAAATATCCAGATGGAGTGGTATTTCAGCACATTTTACATAAAAAAAAAAAAAGGAGGTGAATGCCAGAAGCAACTAAAATGCAAGAGAATCAGTCTCTGGCTTAGTGAGTGTCGTGGCTGGAGATGGGGAAGCAGCTGCTGGCAAAATGGAACCTCTTAGAAGCTCCTTTTAGGATGCCAAAGCCCTATTAAACACAAGAGACTACAACCACACACAGAGACTGTTCTCGGAGGAAGGGTAGGATGATTATAATAGTCATGGAAGGCAAAAATCACACATTTCCGAGGGACACATTTCCTCTAATGCAAGTTTGAGGATGATACGATTTCTATGTGGGCTTCACTGTAAGTCAATCAATTTCTATTTCCAGGTTCTGCTTCCAAACTTGAAACAAACCAAATCAGCACAGGGCTTTAGTGCTCCTGACAGGCTTTTTGCCGAAGGATTGTCTTTCTAATTAAGCCCTCCACTCTTTAACATGCTAATTTTATCCATTAACTTGTAGATGAAGTGGTTTCAGCTGTTGTCTGTGAATCACACACAACTGGGCTTGATCAACAATTCCAGGAGAGCTAGACCTAGAATCTTAAGTTTTTTGTTTTGTTTTGTAGACACTTGAGTAGTCTTACATAGCAAACTTTTAATTCAGTTCATCATGATTTTAAGACTGACCTTAGGAGAAGCTGCTAATAATGAGATGGGCATTGAAGCAGGGTAGGTGTGAGGATGAGGAAGTGGGTGAATGTAGTGAAAAGTTCCCTAGAACACATTTGAGGTTCTCCATCCTTAGAGTTCACTAAAATGAAAAAAAAAAAAAAAAAAAAAATCCACGAAAAACTTACAATTATTGAGATTTCTGGAAATGTTAACTATTATTACTTGATTTTATCCACGATAATAACCAGAACCCAAGTGGAAGTGGAGAAATTAGCAAAAGGCACATCAGTTGTAAACAAGTTGCATTTTAGCTCTACTCGGTCCACTTAACAAGTGAATCTAGCCCTTGCTCTGTTATTCTCCAGCTCTGCAGCTTGAAATTCCTAAAGCTCTAGATACCTCAGTTTCTGTTTGGTAAAAATTGTGTAGAAATATTACCAGTGTCACAGAATTGCCAGGGGCTAAAATAAGACATTGCATTTAATCTATTGTAATATTGGAATATATTTTACCTATTTAATCACAGGGAGATAGATAACAGAGTTCTCTGACATACTGAATACAGAATGCTATGTAAACTTGTATATTAACTTACCTTGAGGAAAATGACTCAGGAGCTCGTGATCATGAATATATAACCATCAGTAGTTAACCAACAATTTCTAGTTGAATCTAAGTGACATACCCTAGACTTATGAAATTTGAAGTTATTATATACTCATTCTTTATGATAACCTGTGTCAAAGAATAAATGCAAGGCAATAGGGGTAAGGACCATTCAGTCAGGGAGAGAAATTGAGCTCATCTTTGCTGACACAAAAAGGCTGGCATTTTCAAACATGGATGTGAACCAAAAACAAAACTGGAATGTTAGGGAGAGCAGGTTAAAAATGTGATTAGACCATCTGGGTTTGCTATTGGCACTTACCTGAAATTAGACTCCTCCACAGACCACAGATGGGTGAGGCTGATGATTACCTTTCAAGAGATGACTCTGATGCAACAGTCGAGAGTAGTAAAACTGGCAAGAGGCTAGACAGCATTTATATCTCAAAGGGGCAGAATAAGAATTTACAATTCCAAGTTTTCCAGAGTAAATGCTCTAAGAAAATGGAGGTTAGATATTTATAGTAGGAAGCAACTCTTTTGAAATTTAGTCAAGCTGAGGAGATTATAAGACCCTTTGACTTACCTGCAGAGATAAACCATGGATATCTTCCTACAAGGTAGTTTGGGCTTTGATGACAACACAAGCTCTGGAGACAGCCTGAGTTGCTATCTCTGTGGACCTGTTGTATAACTCTGAGGAAGTTAGATAACCTGAGTTTCAGCCTCTTGTGAGATAGCAATAATAGCAGTGCCCAGGCCTGGGATGGAGTAGCTGTCCTGTAGATTTTAAGTATAATTACTAAGACATCTCAGGTAAAATAAGTTGTGAGCTGGTAGGATGACTTACCCCAGTCCTGTTTGAACAGGTAGAATAAATCATGGGCTGGCAGCCTTGGGCACACAATCACACAGTGACCATGAAGCACCATGAAACATCAGCTCTGCTAAAGATTATCACACAATTTTCAGGAGGGAGAAGGTAGAGTGCCCAAGTGGGCGCATGCCCAGGGGTAAATTGACCCAGAACAAGTTATGATGCTGCTCCCCTCCTCCCTGCCTTGCGAGTTTACCCTTGAAATATCTCCTCCTAAACTCCCTTGGGGAGCCCGGCTGCATTCTCCTTTCCAAAATGGCTTCCTTAAGCACCAGTCTAATAAATCCTTACTTGGTTCAATCATCCCAGGCACTTCGGTACATTCTTTTCCTGTGGGGTCTGTGTCATTATTATTAACACTTATTTTGTACTGTAAACTTTTCGTGATAGAATGGGAGAGAAAAACAAAGCTTCATGCTATCCAGTATAAACCAGTTGTGGGGAGCCAGGCTAAAGGGCACAGGTCTGGAGGAACTGCCTGCCTTTCTCTCAACTCAGTGATATTCCCTTGATAAATATCATGAGGCTACAATAGACTTGGATTTGTTTTTAGGACGCTTGAACCTAGTATTCATTGGAATGTTCTCCCTCCCAAGAAGCCATACGCAGGCCCACTGGCCTTGCACTTTACCATCAATTTTCATACCAAAGCTTGAACCAGGAGAGCAACCAAACTTCTCTTAAACCGAGTCTACAGCTGCCCTCAAAGTAGGGCCCAGCACAGAGAAGACGCACACCACAAACAAGCACAAGCACGAGATCCATGCGCACCATGAACAAGCACAATATTCCAGAGAATACAACGCTTCTCCTACACAACTTTTTAATGCAAGCAAACAATGAAGCAGTAACTAGTCCAAGCAAAAGATTTCACCCTGGAGCAACCATGAAACCACAAAGGGCTGGGGTCACCTCTAGGTGAGGCCTTCAAATCATCAAAGAACCCATTACCTCTAGGTGCTTGCTTTGCAAAACAACATCACTATTTTGTTTGAGGCGCTGGAGCCAATCCGGGTACACCCTGGCAAACGCAGAATTACTTCACCAGATCAAAATCCCTTCTCAAATTTCAGATTAAAAAGGAACCCAAATGCAAACCACATAAATTATTTTGATTTCTTCCCATTCCTTTGCCAGACAACAAACGTTGCTGTATTAAAAATGTTTTCATCATCCCATTGAATTGTTCCAGCAATTACATTCTCTTACGTTAAAAAAAAGTGTTAACAAAGCGTAATGGTAATAAACTTCAAACTACTAAAAGACATGAAAAATATTCTGAACTTTGACAGGAAAAAGCTTAATGCATTTAAGTCACAATGCCCTTTTCACAAAAAGCTTTGTTTTTCTTAATTTAACTTTGTAGATCCCACCATTTCTTAATCACACACATAATCATTTCTGCTGAAATGAGTGTTCATCGCATACACAAATCCCAATTTTAGGTTTAAAAAACCAGCGCATGAAAACAATATGAACTTGGTACCTTCTATTTCCAGAGGTCAGGCGGTGGGAAATGGGCCTCACCGGTTCTCGCAGGAGACTGAGGTATCAACAGGGCTTTCTTTGTTCCCTTTAGAGTCTCTAGGGCAGAAATCTATTTCCTAGAATTTTCCAGTTTCTTTGTGTCACTGTGCTCATCCTCTGTCTTTGAAATTGGCGGCAGCCAGCCAGCTCTCCCCCACTTTGTATCTCCCTGTTTGTCACTTGGCTCCTCCCTTTCACTTTGTAAAACCTCTGTGATTACATTTGATCCATCTGGCCAACCCACTCTACACAGCCCATCTCGAGGTCAGCTGGTGAGCAATATTAATTCCACCTGCAACTTTAAATCCTCTGTTTCTCGCCCAACATAGGCCGTAGGTTTCAGGGATTAAGATGTAGCCATCAAGGAAAGTCATGATTCAGCCTACCTCAGGGTGGGTAGGGAAGTGAGGAACAAAGAAATAGGAGATCTCAGGAGCACCCCTATGAGACCCCCAAACTGTTACATGGAATCTAAGGGGACCATTTATCAGAGCACTACTCTAAACAGTGGATGGAAGCAGCTAAAGGCGAAAAGGTTAATAGCTAATCACTGATCTAAATCAAGGCGAGTTTTAGGGGCGGAGAGTCTAATGATCAGGTGAAACTGAGTACAGAGACCTCTGAAGTGGACACTTCAGTGCTATTCATAAACAAGAGTGAATTAGCTTCAAAAACAAAACGCCATTGTTTTTCTACAACACCAGGCAGAAATATGGATGTGCCCCAAGTACTTTTTTAACTTTAAA
The DNA here is from genome assembly GCA_019455555.1 of Galemys pyrenaicus. NCBI lineage: Eukaryota > Metazoa > Chordata > Mammalia > Eulipotyphla > Talpidae > Galemys > Galemys pyrenaicus. Next base: position 1,790,212 of record JAGFMF010011577.1, on the reverse strand, counting down.
GTCATTTGAAACAAACCACCAAAATTGAATAAACCAGAACTATTGAAAAAGCCCCAATAAAAGAAGGCAAAGCAATAGAAGAAGGATTAAAGCCTGAGCAAACCTTGATTTTCACATGATAGAAAGCAGCTGGGCAGACTCTATGTCGTTTGAAACTACTGCAACCAATAAAAATGTTACACTCTTCTAATCAGGTCTGAATTTTTTATCCGTCATCCTGGCACTACAGAACCCCTTGTAGATTTTTCTGAAGAAGAGAATAAACAGCACATTACAACCAGATCTATCCATAAAATGGTCTGTGTAATGGCACAGGCTTTTATGTCTGTCATGGACAGCACCAGTCACAATTGGGATTAGAAGGCTCCATCTGTATGAGAATCTCAGTCTTTTCTTTATAAAATGCTTGACTCTTCCAGCCTCAGCTTCTGAGACAGACACAGCTCTATGCCATGGATGCAGGACTGTGGAATGCAAGGAACCTTAACTACTTGGGAGTTGGGATTTTTGTTCTGAAGACCATAATGGAGTTCTTTATTGTCTTTATTGGAAGAACCGACATAATATTTCTATTGTGATTTTGGAATGTCACAGATTATTAGCTTTTTGATGGAAGGAGTTATAACACCCTCTGCTTTGTAAGTGTTCGTTTACATAATGGCTCTGTCAGATTATAGAGTCATTTCAGGGGCAAAGGCAGAAGTTGTAAATTCCTCAAAAGGAATTATTCACTAGATAATGATTGTTGTCAAGCAAGATAAGACCTCATTTTCTGACAGATTATCAGAGGTAAGTGTTCCATAGATAGAAAGCAGAAAAAAATTTCTTTGCCAAGGCATTCTTTTCTCCCCCATATAACTAGGCTGTCCTGCTCACAAAAAATCACTATGTGAAATAAAATCTGTCTTCCCAAGTTTTCCATTAAAAACCTGATTTGTAAGTTCCAAGAGGATAGGAAGTTTGTCATCTTTGTGTCTGATACAAAGAAAAACACATTGGAAATCTACAATTGATATTTAGCAACTGCAGGGAACATCTGTTAACTAAGGGACACATCTATTATTCAAAACAATCATCAGCGTCACTATTGAAGCATTTGTCAGAGAGCGTGAGCTCTGCTTTCACAGAGAAATCTCTCCCTCTCTTTTGGGCTGGTGTAGAGGATGGCAGAACTGTGATTTGATCAGATTCTTGTCAAGATTATTCCCTTGGTGTGACTCTACAGCTGAGAGAAATCTCTCACTACTGTCTCACCCATCACTGTTTCGTGAGCGACATTACCAAGAGATTTAGGTGGTAGAGCAAGGAATGATTAAGAGCAAGGATGATGGACAAGATGCTTAGCAACTGAATCAGTGAAGGTACCACCCGATGAGATGGATTCTGGGAACAGCACGGGGTGCTGGGAAGGCAGCGTTTTCTGGTCTAGGACACAGCAAAGAGGCAGCAGGTTGCTGGCATGCCTAGAAGGTATCAGGGAATCTCAAAGCAACAGCTTCCACTGATCAGAAGTATGCCAATGTTTTAACAACTGGTCCCAACAAGCTAACTTTACGTTCTAATATAAACAATGGAAAATTCATTATAACTTTGGTTCCAATTCCCCTACAATGGGAGATTTCTGTGGCAGGCAGTTTATTTTTCATAGCAAGATGGAAGATTTTTAATATTGTGTGCTCTTTAAAGGGCTGTTTTACGGCATGAAGAGTTGCAAAGCAACTCAATGAAGCTACTCATGGATTTCGCTGTATTAACTTATCACTAAGAAGTGTTTGTTTTTTCAATGATGAACATGATGCTGCCGAAAACGCAGAATAATGAAAAATGCTAGCACTTTAAAACCAGGATGTCCTCAACGTGATGGTTCTATCACTTTACACTTTGCCATTCTGGCAAGTTGCTTCACTTCCGTGTCGCTTTGCACAACCACAGGCAAGGGCAGTGAGCTACCTCACAACATTTACCAATTCTGGATTGATCCCTTCCCACACAAACACATGGCATCTCTTCAATCTAAAATTGCAAGCCCATGTGCTGTTTTCTGTAGCCAGACACTGCTTATTTCTTTTTCTGTTTCCCATGACTCACATATAAATCCACTGGGTTGACTTTTTTTAACCATTATTTATTTTTTATCTTCTGTGCCTAGAACCACTGCTGCCCGTCATAGTGCATCTCTAACTCTCCGTCCAAGAAATGATCTAATTCAATTGTACATGTCCTGGCCCTTCTGTGCCAGTCAGGTGGTCTTCTGCTGCTATAACAGAAAACTGGAGTTAAATTAGCTTAAAGAATTAGCAAACGTGTCGTTCTTACTAGACCGCACATCCTCCACTATCCAGTTGAAGCTGTGTTTTTAAGTGTTTACTCAGCTTTCTCTTTCTTTTACTGTCAATAAGTCAAATTCTCTGTCAAAAGGCTGCCAGCTGCAGTGGGATGTTTTAATTTTTTTAAAAAATATTTATTGAATTATGCACATAAGCACTGGGGTACAGGCCAGAGGTGTGGGGGGAGGGTGAGAGGATTCACCACAGAGAAGGGAGACCAGAACAGGCAGATCAACGGAAGTACACTGCTGAGGGGAGCAGTGGGCACAGCAGGAGAGGTCTGCTGCACCATGTGGGTCCCCTCCCTGGGATCGAACTCATGCTGCAGTGGCTGCTGTTTACTTCATAGTGCGTTGCTTAACCCACCGCACCACCAGGGAAGCCCTGCAGTGGGATGTTTTAGTTTGCTATTTAAACCAGTGAGAAATCTGCTCTCCAAGTAGGAGGGATCTTCTCCTTGGGCCACAATGCGCCTACCTAAGTCAGGAGCTCCTCCCTGAACCCATTCCTTCTCAAACTGGAGTGGGCACCAGAGTAACTTGGAGGACTTGATAGGACACAGATTTCTGACCTAAAAGCTATCAGTGGGAGTCAAAGAATTTCCATTTCTAACAAGTCCACAGAGGAGGGGGTAGCTGCTAAGCCCCACTTATAGGACTTTTGCTTTCACCAATATTGCCTTCTGGGAAACCCACAACCAAGTTACTAGGTTTGGGTTCTTCAACAAATCTCAGATCAGAGTGAAGGGACAATTAAGTTTGGCTTAAATTCCAGGAGCCTTTCTTATGCCAGGATCAAGTCCCTGACTCACAATGATTACAGAGGAACATTCAGGAACAAGGAGTGGCATAGATTTTGGATAGGAAATTGACAGTCACATAACCATTTCATTGTAACTTTTAGACACATGCACAATATCCATTCTTTTTAAAAAAGATTTATTTAATGTATGCATACAAGAACTGGGCTACAGGCCAGAGGTGCGGGGGTGGTGGTGAGTGGTTCACTAGAGACAGAGCTAGGAGCAGAACAAGCAGATCAACTGAAATACACTGCTGAAGGGAGCAGCAGGTGACATAGGAGAGGTCTGTTGCACCATGTGGGTCCCCTCCCTGACCAGCAGCAGGGATGGAACTTGCTGCAGTGGCTGCAGTTTGCTTCTTAGCGCTTTGCTTAACCCACTGCGCCACGGGGGAGGCCCAATATCCATCTATTCTTACGTGTTTCTCGTAAGAGCTCACATGACCAACAGTTAACTACCAGAATGCATTGAATTTCTTTTCCTTCCAATGCCCTCTGACTTTGCATAAGCCAAGAATCAGCTGCTTTCCAACACCTTTCACCATCATTTATACTATTTATTACATGTCTGAGGCTTGTTTAGCCAAGACACAAAACAGCAATCTGGGATTACCAGCAGCAAATAAAACAGTCTGAAAGTTGAGTGAACTTAGAGCTCAGCTGATGGTATGGGGCAGCCATCGTCCTGGGAGTCGGTAAAATAGGAAAATTTCTAAGACCAGACAGAAAGTGCTGAGTCTAAAAGAAAGACTGGAATGTGTCTTCACTGCCCTCTTCTTATAGCTATGCTGTAGGGGAAATGAAGATGCTCAGGCTTTTATGCTGCTGGCCTTTGCGGCTATCACCTGTGGCCTTGAATGCAAGAGGTGCTTGGGAGTGTGGGTGCAGGGTGCGCATGTCTGAGCGTGGACACCTGGAATGTGATGTGGCCATGCGCGAGTGGGCACACTGGAGCCTGGATGCTGAGGCTGTAAGGTGGCATCACACAGAATATCTGAGGTGGACGGCTACAAAAGGATGCACTGGGACTGCGAGGCCCACAGAGCGCTCATCAGAGACAACTCAGAGGAAATTGCATGTAGAGATTCGCAGGGTGCCCATGTTGCTGTCTCCCTACATACTGCTAGAAAACTTGAGGGGATGATGCCAAGGGCTCCAAGTTTGTCTTTTAAGCTGCCTGAACCCACGGTGAAACTACCCGGGCTGGGGTGGTTGCAGAACATATATCAGCATGGCACCCACCTTTAGCTCATCTTCATTTCTGACAAGAAACCACACTTGCTGTATTAGGAGACAAAACACATCACACTGGTTTAATGGAACTCAGACCTTCTGCTGCTCCCAGACATTTGCCTTATTTTGAGACTAGAAACCCACCTTGCACTCAGGGCACGCACTTCTACAACGTGTACATACTTTCTTTTTTTTTTTTTTTTTATTAGTTATATTTGACATCATTTGTAGTCCCCAGGGAGTACCCACCACCATTTCACCCGTGCACCATCACCTCAGTCCCTTG
>JAGFMF010011577.1:1731188-1783319 GCA_019455555.1 Galemys pyrenaicus | reverse complement strand
CAAATAGGAAAAGAGGAAGTAAAACTATCATTATTTGCAGATGATATGATAATATACTTGGAAAACCCTAAAAGCTCTACAGAAAATCTAATTAAAACGTGTACATACTTTCTAACAGATCTTGTTTTATTTATTGCTTTATTGAGGTATAATTGATCTATACCACTATATCAGTGTCAGATGTAGCAGGTGATTTAACGTCTTCACAATTCAAAATGATAACAATAAATCTAGTCAATATTTCTCACCAAACATAATTACATATATATATATATATATTTAGATGTGATGATGGGGACGTTTATCTACCCTCTAAGCAATTTTCAAATAACAGTACTGTATTAACAAGTCATTATACTGTATTTTACATCCCAAGGACTTACTTATAGCTTGACGTTAGAAACGAGAAAAGTTCATGAATTTGTGCCTGAAGATAACAGTTGTAGATCAAAGGAAGTCGAAATATAATTCAAACACATTTTAGCAATGCTGAGAAGGGAAATGGGCTGGACCTCAAATTTCAACAATTTCCAAAAGCACTTTTTTTTTTAAGATTTATTTATTTATGCACACGAGCACTGGGGTACAGGTCAGATATGTGGGGGTGAGGGGATCCAGAGTGGGGAACAGAACAGGCAGTTCGACTGAAACACACTGCTGAGGGGAGCAGTGGGCAAGGTAGGAGAGGTCTGCTGTGCTATGAGGGTCACCTCCCTGGCCAGCAGCAGGGATCGAACTCATGCTGCAGTGGCTGCGGTTTGCTTTATAGTGTGTTGCTTAACCCCCTGCACCACCAGGGAGGCCCCTCAAATGCACTTTTGGAGACACTTAAACATTTGGAGGTATTCACTAGGAAATCAGAATCCACTAAGCAAAAACAAATCTTAACAATGTCTATGATACAGACTAAAACTTTGAATCTTTCTAGTACATAAAATATTCTCATTCCTGAAATGTCGATGACATGTTAAAAATCTAACATGGTGCATATGAATGTGCACATAATTTTCTTTACAAGAGACAGTAACTACCATTAATTTCAATAGTTAATGCAGAGTTCTTGGGAATGTTAACATGTATTAAATACTAACAGATTCAAGGTCAAGCTTATTATCAGTAGTTCTCACGTGCCCAGCAGATGTTTGTTGAAATTCTTTATAGTTTTTCACACTCAGATAGGCAAGAACATATTTTAACCATTTCATTTAGAAGACTAAGGTTAAACATGTTTAAATTTCTCACCCATTGTCTTGAAGCAGAGAAAAATCTTGAATTTTAACACAATTGTTTAAATTAGTGTCTTTGACATTATCTTCCCCTAATAATCTGGCTTGAAAAATTGTTGCAGGTCTAAAATTTTGGTATTTTATTGTGAATATTCTGATTAACATAAAAACTATGAAAGAAATTAAGATCTTACTGTGAATGGATATACACAAATATTGTTCCAACATTTGTTTAAATTCAAAAAATTCAAAATATTCAGTAATAGCTGATAGTAAAAAGTTTAACCTATTTCTTCATTGCCTGTATCTAGGTTAATTGTGACCTCTGATATAATTTATGTGGAATTCAAGAGGAATGGATTTATAATACAAGATATATTCATAGTTTTTCTGTGAATTACCTTAGATTTCAAGATCTCAAATACAGCTCTGTGCTAATTATATAATTTTAGTTGATTTTTGGCTGGTTTCCACTGTGGTCTGAGAGACTTCACTATCAATTTGGTAAATACACTATGGGCACATGAAAAGAAAGTTAGTCATAAGGTGGAAACATCTTAATGTATCTGTTAATGTGTGCTTTGTGACCCAATATGTGATCAATTCTGGAGAACGATCCATGCGCACTTGAGAAAAATGTATACTTGGAATTTTTGGTTGCAGTATCTTATAGACGTCTGTTAAGTCCATGAGGTCTAGAGATTTATTTAGGGCTCTGGTGTCTTTATTTTTTGTCTCCTTGATCTGTCCATTGGTGAGAGGTGGGGATTGAAGTCTCCTGCTATATACATATTTTCTCTAGTATCTGTTTTCAGAGCTGATAATAATAGTTTTATATATCTTGGTGCTCCTTCATTTGGCAAGTATATGTTAATAAGTGTTATACCTTCCTGATGTACTGTCCCCTTAATCACAATGTAATGGTCATCTTTGTCTCTTCTTAGTTTGCAGTCTATTTCACATGATATAAGTATAGCTGTTCTTGCCTTCTTTTTTGGCCCATTTGCCTATAGGATTGTTTTCCAACCTTTTACTTTCAGTTTATGTTTATCTTTTGTAGTTAAATGTGTTTCCTGGAAAGAGCAGAAAGCTGGATTTTATTTGTTAATCCAGTTTGTGACTCTGTCTTTTTATTGATGAGTTTAGTCCATTTACATTTAGAGTTAATACTGGTACATTGGCATCTGTATTTGTCATTTTGTTTATCTTCTTGTGGTTTTATTCCTTGCCTTATTCTGTTCTTCTTATATACTCTGTCGATTCTGGCTTTAGGATTGCTTGTAGTAGTTTTTAGAGTGGGGGTTTAGTCATAATGAATTTTTGGAGTCATAATAAATTTCAAAGTTCTGTTTGTCTAAGAGGTCCCTATTTTTCTTCATAGAGAAAGGAGAACTTTGCAGGATAAAGTATTCTTGGTTGGCATTTGTTTTCTTTGAGTTTGTTGACTATATCACTTTATTATCTTCTTGCTCCCAGTGTTTCCTCAGAGAAATATGATGTCAACCTGATCGGTTTTCCTTTATATGTTATTTGTTACTTCCCCCTGATCAACTTCATTAAGTCTTCCTTGTCTTGGATTCTTGGGAACTTCACTATCATATGTCTTACTGTAGTTTACCTTTCACTGTGGAAATTTGATTTTATTCTCACTTCTTGTATGTCTGTTTTCATCTCCTTCTTCATGTTTGGGAAGTTCTCTTCGGTTAGCTCCTTGAGTAGTTTCTTGGTTGTGGTGAAAATGTACTCTCCTATACTGCTAGTATGAATGCAAACTGGTCCAACCACTATGGAAAGTTGTGTGGAGGTTCCTCAGACTACTGAAAATGGAACTACCATTTCACCCAAAAATTCCACTTCTGGGGATCTACCCAAAGTACACGAAAACAATAATTCAAAATGATCTCTGCCCCCCTATGTTTACTGAAGCACTATTTATAGTAGATAAGACTTGGAAACATCCCAAATGCCCAAAAATAGATGACTGGATCAAGAAGATGTGGCATACATGCATGATAGAATACTATTCGGCAATCAAAAAAGACAGACACCTGCCATTCATAGCAACATGGATGGAGCTGGAGGGGATTATGCTCAGTGAAATAAGTTAGAAGGAAAAAGAAAAATATCAGATGGTTTCACTTATAGGAGGGATATATGGGAACCAAATAAGGAGTTAGGGGAAAAATAACAATAAAAAACACAATAAATAAAACTAAAATAAACAGCGAGAGAACAGCCAATCAGAGACAATCTCCGGGGGCTGGGGGACAGGGATCAAAACAAGGGTGGGAAGAGTATAGGCACAATGGTGATGGTGCACAGGTGAATTGGTGATGGGAATTCTATGGGAACTACAGCTGAGAAAAAAAAAGCAAGTACTGTAAAAAAAAAAAAGAACAATAATGTAAAATATGTATAAGTACATTTAAAAATTAAAGAAAGAATAAAATCAGTTTGTAAATCTGAAAATAAAGGAAAAGTAAAAAATGTATGTAATGGCATTACAGAATGGATAGTTGTGTTTTTATTTTTTAAAAAATATGGCTTTATTTTATTTGAAATATTTAAAGTCACCTCACCTTCCTTTTACCATTTCTTTCTTTCAAAAACATTAGCAGTGCCATCAATTAACAGAAAAATGAATCTTGCCATCGTTTAACAGAAAATTAAATCTGTAATGTTGTCTCCTACTTTTAACTATTTTTATTTTTATTCAAGTGTCATAATTTTATCCTTGCTAGTGTTTTGACAGTATAGGATCTCCCCAAGGTGTGATCATAGTAGCATTTCCACCACCAAAATATCCATATTTCTCCACCATAGTCCAAAAGCTAAAAATAAACAAACAGATGAATTAATGAAACAAAAACAAGCTTTTGGATGGTAAGACAAATTTGTGGCTACTGGGAAGGGAAAAATGGTGGGTAATCTGGAAAAGATGGATAATAATAAGGTGAAGATTAGACTTTTAGCAGTAATCTTTAAGTAATATATCCACATGTTAATTGCCATTGATGAACACCTAAAACTTAAATGATGTTATAATGCAATGTTGCTTCAATGAAAATAATGTTTTCATTAAGAAATAAATTGAGATGACTTAATTTGTGTCATTCTTGATGGGGTAAGGACAACATACTAACCTTAGTTAACTTCTTATTCTCAGACTTTAAGAGACCAAAAGGATAAATGTTAGTGCCTGCGTTTTACAAATGCTGCACTAAATTTTCACATATGAGCAGCAGTACTGCCTGTGGCATCTGAGAAAGAAGGGAGATTAAAATCTGATTAGAAATTTTTAGGTTCTTAATGGCCATACTCCCAAGTGTGCTAATGTGCAGCCATTTGTCTGTTCTTGTTAGAATGTTTGGTGTAAAAACACTGCATCAAAATGATAATGCTTCACATAGTTTGAAATATAATTGTCCTCTGTAGTAATTGACTATCTGATACCCACTCACTTGATTAGTTGTCCATTAGCATTCTCCACTACTTACTGCCTCCCTAATCTGTCTGAATCTATAACCACTAATCAAAATACCAAACACTGTGAAAGTGAAAGAAATACGGCTTGTTATGCAGGCTAGATATAGTTCAATGAGGAACATTAGATATATGATTTAGATAAATTAAACGGAACTGAACTGAAAATAAAAATATTCGACTGGCTGCTAGAAATTATATAAATATCAAGACAGAGTCAACCTATTTCCAAACCATCCATCCTAAAATAAATAATAATTTTTTTTTGTTCTTAACTCCATCTCGAATCCTGTGATTTCATGTTTGAAGGTGACCTTTGATATAATCTGGCACAAAATATTTACCATATAAATGATTACCTGAGTATTTTACTTTAACATACTATGAACAGCACAGTCAGTAACAGAAGAAAAATTAGGAGGTAATCTTATTACTAGTAAAATAATGCTGCTACTTCATAATGTTGTCAAAGTAAATTCAATGAAGATCAATTTACTTTACTATAGTATGCCACTGATACAAAATATCATCCATTGTAATATGTACTATTATTTTGTATAATATAAAAAAATGAAAATCCCTGCTAAATAAATATCTGGCATGATAACAATGATACTTTTAGATAAGGTCATCATTTAAGACATGTTTTTAAAATTCTGATTACTTTCATCTAGTAATATTTACTTAAGCTACCTTACACTTCAATCAGTATAATTTCACCTATTTGTGGGAATCCTCCTTTTCAAGGTCCCTAAAGTACTTGATTTTTGCTCTAAAAGGAAAAAAATGGAACTGACTTCATTCTTCTAATTCTGAATATTTGCTTCAAACATATCAAATGCATGAATCAATACTTTTTCAGTGACTCTGTAAATACGGTATTTATTCATTATTTTTGTCTCTTCATTTATATATATCAATGTTTTATATATATGAAAATACATGTACTTAATAAGTTAATCAATTTTCTTTCATCTTTGTTCATTTTTGGACACTATTTGATTTCTCCCCTGAGGTGTGATCCCTGAAGTTCTCCCACCACCAAGGCACCCACGATCCATCACCACATCCATGGTGATCTTCCCATCCCTATTTTGACCCCTCTCTTTCCCCTTATTTTGGTTTTAAATGCTAGGCCATCCTTATCTTTTTCGAAATTCTCTCATGACATGTGAACTCAAAACAGCATATGCCATATGAGGGCCTCCCTCGTGGCCTAGCCAGTAAGTCTCAGCACTAACACCACCACTGCCCCTCCTGCAGCAAAGTGATTCCCATCCAGGGAGGGGACCCACTTGGCACAGCAGACCTCTCCTGCCTCGCCCGCTGCTCCCTTCAGCAGTGTATTTCAGTCCATCTGCCTGTTCTTTGTCCCACTCTGTCTCTGGCGAATCCTCTCACCCCTCACCTCCAGTACCTCTGGCCTACACCCCAATTCTTCTCTGCTAAAATAAAAAAAAAATCTTACAAAAAAGGAATAATTCTTAAAAAAAGAAAAGTAATGCACACCATTCACATGAAGTAACAATGTGCTGAGGCTGCTACTTGGCCACCAAAGGCTTAAGATACCATCTATCATAACATGAGGGAGGCAGGTGTGAGACGTATGACTTAGAACTGATGAATACCTATTGTGATTCATCCTTTTAGGTGGCTAAATTTTACATCTTGGTCTATAACATTAATGTCTTCTTTTTGACAATAAAATGCATAAATAATGACATCTCAAATTTCTGAAGAATGAAGATAATGAATAACCTAAATTCTGTCAACTTATTAGCATTGGCCTTCACTGGAGTTCAGAGACTGGTGCTCAGTGTATGCCTGACAATAGGAAAGATAAAAGAACAGAGAGGCCTAGACTCTACTGTGCATTTCTTTTCTTTTTTAAAGATTTTATTTAATTATGCATACAAGAGCTGGGGCACAGGTCAGGGGCATAGGTCAGAGGCACAGGTGGTGAGAGGACTCACCAGAGACAGAGCAGGGAGCAGAATAGGCAGATGGACTGAAATACACTGCTGAGGGCAGCAGCGGGCAAAGCAGGAGAGGTCTGCTGTGCCGTGTGGGTGTCCTCCCTGCCGGGGATCGAACTCCTGTTGCAGTGGCTACGGAAGCCCCACAGTGAGGCGCTCAACCCCTTGCGTCACCAAGGAGGCTGTGTGTGTGTGTGTGTGTGTCTGTCTGTCTATGTGATGTTGTCTGTGCTTGTGTTTTGCACTCACTGCTCTCCTCTCATATCTTCTGGGAAACGTGTCTTTTAGCCTTAATTTAGCCTTCACTTCTCTTACTTTAAACATGATGTCAGATTAGGTGCCAGCCTCTTTTTCCATGACCCCAACTTTTTAAGTCAGAGTTCTAACTTAAGGAAGCTCCCTGATCAAGGTTAGTTCACAGACAGCAATGGCGTCAGACTGATTAATCTCACTGAGGGCATGTGACCCCAAAGAGGCTAATTAGAAACTTTTCCCTAGGATTTGTCAACATGAAGCTGAAGATTTGTTTTCTCCATTTTGTTCACAAAGTGATAATGATATAATCACGATAAATGTCAGAAATCACAATTTTAGCCTCTTTGAAACACAGTCTGAAACAATTTGGCCAGCATACAGCAAAAAAATTAGAATTCCAACTGTTTAATTTCTCTAATACCTCTGATTGAGAGTCATTTACAATTTACGTGAGCCAAGCAATCCTCTGTTTTGCCGAAGTATGTTTGATTTGGATTTCTTGCACTTACAACCTAATATATTAGCTCTAGCTGATAGAATTATTTAAAGAAATGTGTGCTTTAGCACATGGTTACGATTAAAGATATTTCAAACGTGTTTTGTGTGACAGCAAGTGTCACTTATTCACAGAGTGAAAAGTCCTATGTTTTGGGGTTCATAGAAGTGAGTAAAACTTTCACGGAGGTTGATTTTCTTAATTTCAGCATTCTTCTGAAGTCATGTTTTAAAAGGAAACGTGAGAAAATTTTATTTGGCACTTGTGAAAAGTGAAATGTAAAAGAAAAAATTAAACAGATTCATAGTAACACAGTCAACTCTCAGTATGCTAAAAAAATCCAGCCATTCATAGGTCTTGGATGTTACTATACAATCAAAATAATGTTAAGCCAAAATTAAAATGACTGTTTTATATGCTCTACCAGAATACACTGACTACTTAGGTAAAAGCAGGTGTTTTCCAGCTTGACATACAGGCAGTATAATTATCAACTTGCGCTAAAGTTTTATGAAAAAGAACATTGCAGACTTTTACCTATGCCTACTTTTTTCTCAAAGTAATCGCTAAGACACAGAGGTAAATATACTAGTTTAAAGAAAATATTGTGGCTTAAAAAAAGTTTGAATTGATGCTAACAGTAACAACATTTCTGCCCGAATTTTAAAATAAAACTTCAACGTCTTTAACTTATACAGCTTTTAGTAAAAAGAGGAAATCTCTTCGGTGTAAAGGTTCCCCTGGGACAAATCCAATATTAATATTTCCGTAATGGTGTCAGAATCTGGGTCCTTAATACTGACATATAAAATAGTCAAATGGAGAAACTGAAAAAATAAAGATGATCAACATTCTCCTTTGAAATTACAGTCTTCTCATTGAAAATAGACAGCATTTCATTTCTAAACATCGTGAGCAAACGTAACATTCTGTGGAAGAAAACAGTACTTTTCACTTATTTTTTACAAATATGGGGAAGTGTTTACGACACTGGAGCCATTTCTATTTTGATATTGAGTAAGTCTATTGGTTAGTTTAGTACATTATTCTGCCTTCCAAGTTGAAGGGTAATATTGGCATTAGTGAGTTAAATTCCCAAGTATTTTATATACCTTTTGCGTTGAGTGGACAAGAGATTAGAAGCTGAGGATTTTAGAGACAGGAATAGATGGATTTCTACAGTAAAAAAGAACACTGAACTTCTCAATAGCTATTTCCTGCTTCCTAAGTAGATACTACTGCCCCTGTTCGTAACTCAGTACTGGTTCCTGCTTCTTAAGCAGGTACTGCTTTGCTCAGAAAGCCGCTGGAAGTGCCCCAAGGAACTCTACCTGAGCGGAAGCATTATCAGAGCCGCTATCCTCAGTTGAGTCCCACTCACCTTCCTCATCTTCAGAGTTCCTCACCTTTAGGTACATGATCCCTTTTGTTTCCACTGTACAATTTGAGTATCTTGATGTCTCCTACAGAGCAAATCCACCCAAGTAAATATTATTTTCTCCGAATCATGTCACGCAGGAAAACATACTCCTCACTCTGTGAAGACAGAAAGGGGCAGAGCCCGCTTTCACCTGCTGCTTTCTCTGTCTGCAACCTGTGTGCTCTGACTCTGTGCTTTGTTTATCAGGAAGATGAGCTGCTGTTGATGTTGAAAGTTCTCCCAGTTACCCTGGGTCTGACATGGAGGGAGAGAAAGGGCACGTTCCAGCTTTGATGTTGGTGTGTCAGAAAGTAAGAAACAGAATAACTTAGCAGCTAGACAACTGTTGCCTTTGGATCATGCATGGAAGGGCCACAGCAGAAGTTTTACAAACAAAAGTGGGATTTCTCTAGGACTGCATGAGTAAACCCTTTAGTGAGGCTAGTTAGTTTTTAATAAAGTTTCAGGGGGAGAGTAATTCTATTTTAAGATTGTAATTATATTTTAGGGCTAATTAAATATAGAACAATAAAAAAGCTAATCAAGGCTTTATCCTCTCTTAAAAATTATTTAAATTAAAATTTATAATTCATATTAAGCATGTATATATTTATATATTAAGTTCTTTTGCATATAGACGTCTTCATTTCTATTCACATTGTTATGCAAAATATAAGTATATGCCTTGAAACTAATACATTACCACTCTAATTAAATCTTATAAAACTATCAGGTGCTATCAGCATAAGTGGTTGAAAAGTTGATATTAATATTTCAAAATTTATAGACATTATTTTATAATGGATACTTAATACTTTAGTGATAGCATATTATATAATATTGCCTTTATACAATGGAATACATCTTTGTTTCCATTAAGTTTTATACGGAGATATAAATTCGAAGGTGTTATTAATGAAATGCAAAATTAATTCCTCTCTAATTAGTTCCTCTCTATATTTCCCTGACTCCCTTAACTCCTGCTTCCATGGCTCACTTTCATTTCCCTGGAAGGCTCAGCATTTCCCTGCCAGGGGATCTGGTACCAGCTCTCCCTTTCTCATCAAACACTCTCCTAAAAATATTCTTCAGGTCACATGCAGCATCCCAACTGGTCCAGGTCCGCAGTGAGTCCATGGCACGTGTAGGTTTGTGCATGGCTCAATAAAACAATAAAATCCTGGGATAAACTCAATGGTAAGAAAAAAACCTTTCAAAGGTAAATAAAAATGATTTGTCTTATTTGAAATAATTTACTGGTTTATTCTAAATGAAATATCATTTGTGATTTGTTACTCAGAGGTTGTTGGTTAAAATCTATTTTTTGGCATCAGATCACTTTCTTGTCTTTTAGCCTCTGTCCTTCGTCAGGATTCTAAAGCAGTTGTTTATTCTCATGTGCTTTTCTGTCACTGTGGTAATTGACATGTATTGAGTGACAAATCGGCATCTAACTGGGACTATAGTACAGATATTGTTATGATATTAAATACAGACGTACAGATGGTAGATTTGGCCTCCAACAGATTTAGGTTTGAATCCTAGATTTTTTTTTAAAGATTTATTTATTTATGCATACAAGAAGTGGGGTACAGGCCAGAGACTCGGGGAGTAAGAGGTTTCACCAGAGATAGAGTGGGGAACAGAACAGATGAGTCAACTGAAACACACTGCTGAGGGGAGCAGTGGGTGAGGCAGGGGAGGTCTGCTGTGCCATGTGGGTCCCTTCCCTGGCCAGGGATCAAACTCCGTGCTGCAGTGACTGCATTTTGCTTACAATGCGTTGCTTTATTCATTGCGTGATCAGGGAGGCCCTGAATCCTACATTTAAGCACTTGCCCTAAACAGGAGCAAGTTAATGTTAGTTTCCTTATTTGCAGGCAATCACTCCTCACTTAAAGAAAGGGTTATTTTGAGGATTAAATTAAATAACACTTAAAAACCTACTAAGTATAGGCCACTTTGCATAGTGTCTGACATCATCCTTTTTTTATTCTTCCTTTATAAATTTACATTACCAGATTCTGCTTAGATCCTGTCAGGTTATTTAATTTTAGGCACTGCACATGTTCAACACTAGATTAAAAACACATATACATTTTATGCCTTTTTATCCCTAGTAACTCAAAAATATGTTATTGTCCAAGAACACATGAAAACAGAGCTTGATATCAAATTACATTGTGATTATGATTTCTATCAAAAGGTGAGACAATCTTACAATTTGCTTTTCAGAGGCATTTCTAATTCTAATTCTTAATTTTAACCCACTTCTTCCTAAACTATCCTTAAAATAATACCACCTCCACATATCTATAGTAGAAATCTTTATTAGACTACTAAGGCATCATTGACTTAAAGTTTGCTCTTTTCAGTGATAATTATCATGAGATAACCTATGTTTTCCTGATAAGAAGACGTTTGGAATTCAGAAACTTTAGCAATTCAATCATGCCCTGAAAATCTCCTTCCATCTATTCTACCTTAGAGAAAAATGAAATGACCCTGAAGACCACATTGTTGCAGAAAGATCACTGGAAATGAAATCTTGGCATCTAAGCTAATATTAGGTCAGGAAGAGCCTAATATAGGCCCTCTGCTAACATTCACACTTGAGTTTTATTTTTTCTTATTCTCTTCCCTAATGCATCTTACATTACCATGTCATAATGTGCGCCTGCAGGCTACAGCAAACTAAGCCTGCTTTCTAAATTCATCGACACTTACCCAACTATGAACATATGCAATTTTTGAATGAGAATGCTGTTTTTCATGAGAAAATTTTAAGAAACCATGGTAGGGCATGTTTGAGGCAGTGGAATGAACTTTCAACTTAGAATCAGGGGCTCTTTGCTTATATTCTGAATCCCTTTTATTTTGCTCTGGGACTTGGGAGACTTGTTCTAACTTTTCTTTTTCCTCACTTGCAAATAAAGAATTATCCTACTGAGCCCATGGCAACAGCACTCGTACTAAATGTGCTGAGATGAGGAAGGCTGCCATATACATCACACAGCGTCTGAACCTGCAATGGGCTAACAGGACATACCTGAACCTTGCTCTTAAGTCACACAGAGACAGTTGTGACTTCCATCTCAAACACATGGTGAGCTGGGTGGATTCAGGCAGCGCAAGGTTTAAACTCTCTGAGCATCAGGGTTATTATAATTTATTTATTTATTTTGCTTGTTTAAGGAGAATTATCACCCCTGCTTTGCAGGGTGCTTATGGGAGCAAAGTGGTATAAAAAAGTAACAGTACAAAGATGGATTCAATAAACCTATAAGCAAAACTGGAATAGGGGAATTAGATGAAAGGGAAGCAGCTTGTAGTTGAAATATCATCAGCCCAAGTAAGCCTTACTACCGAAATGCCTATGTAAATACTTAAGTTTTTAAATTAAACTCACCTCTTCATTTGCCAATTTCAGAGTATATCTTGCTGAGTGATTTTTTTTTTAATTTGAAGAACTATCTTGATAAATAGTCCTGCATATTAAAGCACATCACCTGTTTTTCATTTAGGCAAATATTTATGATCAGATTAGACATAAGGGACTTGCAGTCCTGCTACCTGAAGTGCAGCTCTTTGTTATTTCTTTATTTTATTTATGCATACAAGAACTGGGGTATAGGCCACAGATGTGTGGGGGAGGGGTGAGAGACAGAGTGGGAAGCAGAAGAGGCAGATTGACTGAAATATACTGCTGAGGGGAGCAGTGGGCAAGACAGGAGAGGTCTGCTGCGCCACGTGGGTCAGCTCCCTGACCAGAGATCACACTCACGCTGCAGTGGCTGCCATAGCTTGATGTGCTGCGACTTACCCCCTTACGCCACCAGGGAGGCCTGGGAATTGTATTCTGTAGATCCAGTTTGATGGTGGTTCTATAACAGCATAAATGCCAATTGTTTCATGCCACCCCACAATTTCTATCTTTAATAATATGAATGTAAATATACTACTTTGATTCCATCTTAACTTACAAACCTGTAAACTTTGTTATTTTTAATAGAAAAAGGAACTATTTTATTTAAATATAGATCTATGTAGATAGATACAAAATAGATAATATTCTTTAAGCTTCTGCTGAAGTACAATATTAATATGTTTTTTCAGTTCTTGATAAAATTTCACAATTCTGAACTACCACGGGTTTGGAAAAATAATAAAGGGAAATGTGTGCATTTGTCATGCAAAATTAAAGCTACTTGTAAAGTATGCACTGCAATGTAGATTTCCATGCCTGGACATAGAATAGATGTAAATGGAACTTTTTTTATTATTCTTAGCCAACTAAAATTAATGAACATTGTTCTCTGTTATAAACATCTAATTATATAATTACCAAATGCTTCAAACAAATAATACTATTTGTGTCCACATTCAAAATTAGAACAAACTCATATTGCTAATTTTTTATTATTTTAAGGTAAATAGGAGGCAAACGCGAAAAAGGAATGACTGTTGTTATTATGTACTGTTTCATTTCCTTATTAAATCTATTTCCTGAAATGTTGAATCATTTCTTTAAACAATGAACTCCATTTCTTTTTACTCTATTTCTCTTTTTTTAATCATTATTTTTTGTCATGCAGTCATGCATTTAGTAAACATAATAACTTGGTGAAAAATAAAGGTGCTACCTACATACACACACACACACACACACACAACCAAGTTTCTCTATTCTTACTCATCCTTTTCCTTCAATTTTTTTCTTGTTAGGTGCCATTTTTATCCTGACCAGTTTAATTCTGACATTAATTAATAGAGGACTTGTTCAGACCTCAGCTTTAGCAAAGTGACTTCCTCCTACTGTATTTCTTTAAAGATAATCAATTTGAGCCTCTTTTAGTTGTCAATTGGTTTTTACTGTCTCTTTTCTTCTCATATCAACAAATGATACATTTAGGGCTACATGGAAGAATATATAAATTGCCCCCAGTAAGGAAAAAATGCTTTTTTTTAATCACATATACTACTAGTTTTATATATTTACTTCTATGAGACGCGGGTTGGGGAGAGAAGAAAAATAACGCAAAGACGGTACTGTCATACATACCACAGTAAGAATAGATAGGCTTAAAATAGAACTAGTTACCCCAGAAGGATTTCTCTTTCGGGTCTTAAAAGTAAATAAATAAAAACTAAGCCACACAGCTTGTTCTTAGAAGGAGAACAAAATTCAAGGAGAGTGAAACAGACTATTTCATATTTAGTCATAATGTTCTTTATATGAGTAATTAAATCTGAGAGTTGTACTGAACAATGATGATAGAAATTAATAGATTCTAAATGAAGCATTTTCCTTTTATTCTCAACAGCTGTTCATTTTTACTTAGTGTGCACATCTTTCCCCAAAAAGACAAAAGTAAAATTATTCCTTAGGAAATTAATCACATGTGTCTCATATTTCAAATAAAATCTAGAAAATCTAGCTTCCTTCTTCATCGAAAAATCTCTTCCCTGCACCAGCCTTACTCAGTCGTTAGTGAGGAGTGTAGTGCCACCGTCTGGTGAACAAGGGGATTGCTTTTTCTTTGTCTTAAGAGTTACCTGAAACATTTTAAGTCCAATTGTGGAAATGTAACAAGGTAACAACAAGTGTAACTCTTTAGCACTTACATCATTTTCTTATTTTTTTTTAAAAAATATTTATTTATGCATACAAGACTGGGATGTAGGCCAGAGATGCATAGAGTTAGGATTATAGAGATTACAGGGAGCAGAACTGGCAGATCTACTGAAATGCACTGCTGAAAGGAGCAGTGGGCGAGACAGGAGAGGTGTGCTGGGCCATGTGGGTCAGCTCCCTGTCCAGGGGTCTAACTCTTGCTACAGTGGCTGCTGATAGCTTCATAGTGCCATGACTTAACCCCTTGAGTTACCAGAGAGGTACCTTCATTTGTCTTGTTATATTGGCATGAAGTGTTCGTTTATTTTAACACAGCAATACTAAGCAGAAGCTGAAATAAATAATCCAATACATTGACATGACTAACAAAAGTAGAGTGTTGCAAATCATATAAAATGATAACATTTATGTAGATTTTGAAAAAAGTAATTTTGAATGTTGAGCATGGCTTTTTCATATTTTGGTTATGTGTAAAAAGAAATATCAAGGGAATGAGATGCAAGACTGATAGGCTTTAGGCTACTTCTATGAGGATATGCTGATAACTAATAAGAAAACAACTGTATGTGCTGATTTTACTTCTTAAAAAGCCAAAAGGAAAGAAACATTGAGAGAAAAAAAGAATCATTACTTCTGTTTACATCAATTCTGGGCACTAAATTACTTTGTGTGCTTTTTTGGTGTTTGCAATACTTCTAGTTAAAGTTTCAATATTAAAAAACACACAAAAATAGGTTACAAAGAGAAATTTCTCATTTTATAGAGAAGTAAAAGATGCTCATAGACGATAATAGCTATGCTTGATATTCCTGTCATATAGAAAAAAGTGTAGGATCAGAACTCAACCCAGGATAAATGACCCAACTACTTTAACCTATATGGATGCCATCTTAATGTTGCAATTGTTCTGTCTCCAAATTTCAAATCACAAAGAGAAAACTGTGAGTCCCACAGATCAACTATCTAATGTGATGATCTTCAACTCTCTTTTGGAACACCACATTCCTCAGAGGGTACCATATGTTTGATTTGAATTTCATTAACAACAATCTATTTACCCATTTAAAGTCAATCTTATGTTGGATTTTTGGTAGCATCCTGAGACTCAGGGGTAGGGCTGTCAAATCCTCTCACATAGTCTCGTGAGATATTTAACCTCCCACAAGATGTGATAAGTGACCCTGAGCTTAATTTCACTTCAGTGTAAGAGATGCACCTCTACTGAAATTAACAGGTGGTCCTGATAATACTATTCTGAGGAGAGGTATAAATATAGGTACTGAATTTAAGACAATTTGAGATGCTTATGGACATCATACACAGAGTCCTGAAATCTTCAGGATTTGGAAAGAGTCCCAGGGACTCACTCTGAGAAGTGGCCTTCCTTCCCAGCAGACAGACAGCTGCCAAGTTCTTCAGGCTGGGCTGTGTATACTCTCCATTGCCAACCCCTAGAGTGCTGTCAAGAGATTCATCACTTTCACCACCATTATTTTTTTCTTTTTTTGCTGCCAATTGAATTATATGTTTATGTTACTGCCGTGTGGTTCTCTCCTCCCAGGAAGTTCATACTTTTTCTGTATTATTTGGCTTCAGTCACAGAGACACCTTCCTACTGCGTGGAACTCCATACATTCCAAATCTGATAAAACAGTCCCTCGGTGGCAAACAGGGGAATTGATGTTCTTGACAAGTGATGTACAGACAGGTCATGAGTTTAAGATGGTAACTCATCTTCTATGCTTTCAATTACTGAAACTAGTTTTAATAGCTGAAGGAAACAGTATTTTATATACACTTTCATCTCACTTGAATAAAATAGTATTTGTTCAATATGGGCAATTAGAAAAAATGTGAAAACATAATAAAAATCGCATAGTTTAAAACCTAAAAATAGCCACTTTAACACCTCTTAATTTATTTCAACCTTTTTGTATCAATACACATATTCACAAAGAGAAAATTGAACTCAAATTATTGATGCAATGGGTTTGCATTATTTTCCCATGTCTTAAAATATAATTTTAAAGTTTACATAATTTCTTTGCCTAGAATCCAACAGTTGGAGAAGAGACAAAAAAAAAAAACAATTTAGATGTTAGCATTAATCAAAACAGAATTTAACCCTGCTGTAAACATCGAACTAAATATGGGACATTTTCAACCAAATCTGTTGCTTTCATGCATAAGCTCAGGGTCCTCAACCATCTCATGGAGGGAAGCCAATTGCCAATTAGAAAGACCTGACTTGAACACCGAGAAATAAACTCCTAATTTATTTGAAAAATGATACTCACTTGGGCATATTTGTCACAGCAGTTTAGATGACCCCCGACAAAAAGAGTAGGGAGTGGGTAAAAGCCTGGGTTGTGAGTAAAATCTACGCCTGTACTTTGCATTGTTTGTCTATGTGAAAAAAAGTAATAAAGTGGATTTATATAATTTTGCCTAAATTTCAGTTGATAATATATTTCCTCATCTAAAGTTTAGCCAGTTCATTAAAGTTTAGCCAGTTCATTCATTTGCCCTTTAGGTTTTCAAATTTTATCTTTTATCTTTTAAATCTGAACAGATATTATATGCCATAAAAATTCACCTTCCATGGGCCAGAATAGGAAGTCTGTGATCACAGAAATCATCTGAGTCAAAATTTTAAAAGCATATAATTGGAAAACAAACATTAGGCCCTGTGTATTTTTTGTTGAATACTAGATTTATAAAAATAACATTATAGTAGGTAACATCTATTCTTTAGCTAGAAATATTCTATAAAAATTATGAGCAAACTATGATGAGAAGATTAAAGTTTTAAGATTTATTTTTATTTATTTATGCATTCAAGAACTGGGGTGTAGGCCAGAGGTACGGGAGGAGGGGTGAAAGGATTCACCAGACACAGAGTGGGAAGCAAAACAGGTAGATTTATTGAAACACACTGCTGAGGGGAGTACCAGGCAAAGACAGGAGAAGGGTTAAATTCTTTTTTGATTAATGCTAACATCTAAATTTTTTTTTTTGTCTCTTCTCCAACTGTAGGATTCTAGGCAAAGAAATTACGGGCCAGCCATGGATGGAATTGTTGCAGTAGTGTCTGGTGATAGCTTGTTAGTGCTGAAACTTTAACCCCTGTGCCACCAGGGAGGCCCAAAAATTATAGATGTTTTAAGAAATCTAGTGGGATTAGATTATTAGACTAATAAAGTCTAATATATATAGACAATCATGATGGACCAGTTCAGCTAAAGACTAACTGCAAAGACAACATCAGACACGGTCACTGGGTAAATTCAATGATCTAAATATTCTGAAAAAGCAGTTCCAGAAGTAAGGGCTACCATTTCCAGCTCTCCATTTAGGTCTGTCTTCTATAAGAGAGTGGGTACTACAGGTTCATTCAGAAGCTGTTCCGGTTTTACAGTATTATAGAGAACCAAAACATTAGAAGTTTTTTTTTTTTTTTTTTTTTCCCAGAACTAATTTAGGAATCTTAGCCCCCAAATGTCAAATTGGCTATTATTTTAAACTTCCAGAGCAAGAAACTATTATACCCATTATACAAGGAGAAAAAGATGCTAATGAACAAGTAGTGTCATTTGACCTAATATATTTCACATTTAATGTAAAATTTAAGTAGTCTGTCTATATGGTAGATTTAGTGCTATCTTAGAGACAATAGACTGGTAGGTCTAAAAACAACAATTTGAGATTCTTATTTCAATATCAGTACAGATTAAAAATCAAATTAACACCCATTCATTAGCAACTGTTCCATATAATATAAACATATTTCAAAACCTGCCATACATAAACACATGCATACAAATTGAACAGATCAATTTGTCAGTTATAGATAACTAATATGAAACTGAGTGTGCTACCTACTGTGCTAATGAGACAAACAATAAAATAATAACATCATCATCAATAACCACAAAAACATGACAACAAGACAAAAGGAAAATAAACAGACAGCTGCAAAACTGAGACATTCTGCAGGGAAGAGGGAGGGATTGGAATCAAAGCAGGGATGGAAAGAGGACGAGGGACCATGGTGATGGAACATGGGTGAACTGATGGTGGAAATTCTATGGGGACTACACCCAGAAAAGAAAGCAAACATTGTAAGAAAAAATAAATAAAAGGGATAAAATTATATAGATAACTAATAGCATGCACTATATATAACGCATTGTTCTGATAGATGTGTATGTATATAATAGGTAATGTACATGTATTTATGTATGTGATAGAGTATGTATGTTACAGTAACGTACACATATTTACATATGTTACAGACCACAAAGTCAGTCTCCCAATAGGTAAACTGAAGTGGCAAGTAACTCGTTTTGTATGCATTCTCAATGGAATGTTAAGAACAATTTTTAAATAAGAAAAAAATCATTCCACAACCGCTGACATGCTTTTCAGGATTTTTGTGTGACTGCTGCCAGTTGGAATCCCTAGACTGGAATAACTGCAGAGCCATCTGTTCTGATGCGCTGCTTGCAACGTTCTAGGCTCACTGAAGCAATTGTTTCTATTACCCTTAGAACTCATGAAATGCTTCAGTTTGCAGCATCGCCATGGAATAAATTGAGCCTGACTTGTATCACGAATATAATTAGGTTAAGATCTTGGTAAAAATTCTACAAGAAGATTTAACCATATCCTTTCCAAGCCTCCAAAACTTTATGTTGTTGATTTGAGCTTTTCATGCTCTTTCTAGTGACTTCCCCTATTGCTAGCAAATGACATTTGCATGTAGAATATTAGGGTATATTTAAGTATGCTAAGCATGATGAAGTCATAATATGTACACTGAGAAAACATGGGTGGAAATTAAGGAGTCAAAGTCATCATTTGTAGGGCCATGGCTCTGTGACTTGTCTTTTTAAAGAAAAAGTTTTAAAATAGAAGGCAGAGTTCACACTGTAGTCAGCATTCTCATGTGGAAATTATGAAAAACATCAGGCACAAATTATGAAGTAAAATGATTTTGTTGGCAAAAAACAGAAACTTTACTGTAAGAAATAATTTTATTAAAGATTGCATATCTGATTTAAATAAATTAACAATAACTTAAATAAGTTGCTATGATAAAGATATTGTGGAGAATGCAAACAGTGGAAAGCTAGCAGCTCACTCTGTTTTTAGTAAAAGCTAAAGGTTTTACAGGATGACAGAATATAAAAGGGTACAAGGCAGCTTAAATAAGTGAAGAAGTAATGAAAGTATAGGAATGTAAACAGTATATGAAAGTAAACTAGTTGAAATCACATGTAATAAAACTTTTCACAAAGACAGGTTAATCATTTAATTTGATGGTAAATCAAATTAAATGGCATATGTAAACCATGTATTATTTAAGGTATTATCATTATGTTAAGATGATAACAATGTTAAGATGATGAACAATGAAGGTACAGAGGAATGATGGAATGTTAAAAGAGGATGCTCAAGTTGTCAGAGAGAATGTTGACTTAAACATCTAGAACCAAGAAGTCTAGAACCAAGGAGAAGCTTGAGATGCTATGTAAAAAGCCAGAAGGTTTACCAGGAGTCTGTAAGTCAATGAGTCAATTATATGGAGAACAACAAGCTGATGAAGGCAACAGGTACCTGAAGGCCCCAAACAAGAGAGCAATGAAAATGATGGCCGTCTAAAAGATGGGAGGTCAAGCCTGCCTTGTTGAGCACAGAAGCCACAAGAGTCGGATGAGGCAGTATCTGCAGTCACCACTAGTTAATAACTGATGGTGGGATGGTACATTAGAAATAAATGGATGAGGACTCTCTACCCACTGTTAATCTTATATACATGTAGTTTATAATCTATCATATAGTTCATGGAAGTTCTTCTGAAATTAAAAATAGAACGATCAAATGATCTAGTAATTCCAAGAGATACATTCACACCACATGAATTGCAGCATTATTTATAATAGTGAAGATGAGGAAATAACCTAGGAAGCACCCATTAATGAATGAATGGATAAAGAAAATGTGATGTGTATACACATATACACATACAATGTATTTCAGTATAGTTATTAGATTTACATTTATATGTTTACATATATATGTGCAAACCGTGGGATATTATTCAATCATAAAGAAGAATGGAATCTTGCCATTTGTAATAACTTTAGTGGACCTCGAGGGAATTATATACTGAGAAGTAAGAGAAAGACAAATAACATCTGGCCTCACTTATATGTGGAATATAAATAAGTAAATAAACTGAGTGATTAGATACAAGAACAGAAGAATGGTTGCACAAGCGGGAGGTGGGAGATGGGCAAAGTGGATGAATGGGGTCAAAAGGTACAACCTTCTGGATTTAAAATAAATGAGTCATGGGATGTAATCTACAGCGTGGTGATCGGAGTTAACAATTCTATATAATAGATATGAACATTGCTAAAAAGTAAATCTTAAAAGCATCATCACAAGAAAAATATAACTAAAAATATAACTAATATAACTAAATGTAACTAAGTATAGAGGTGACATTAGCCAGTCTTGTTGTGGTGGTTATTTTGAGACAACCTGGGCAAAAGAAATTGTGACTGGTAGGAAGAGTAGCCTAATGACCTGTTGGAATATGTGGCCTGGTAGACCTGCCTTAATATCTTGTCCAAACAGTTGGCCCACCAGTAAACCAAAAAAAGTCATGACTAGTCAATATCTTGACTAATGGTTGCTTTACAACTTTCTGGAAGAGGGAAGGTAGAGGGTTCCAGATATGAAGTTAGTAAAATCATGACCAAGAGCAACAAAAGCAGGCCTCCCTGGTGGTACAGTGGGTTGAGCACTATATTGTGGACCTTCGACAGCCACTGGGGTACAGGTTCAATCCCTGGTCAGGGAGGGGACCCACATGGTGCAGCAGACCTCTCGTGCGAGCTGCTGCTCCCCTCAGTAGTGTATTTCGGTCAATCTGCCTGTTCTGCTTCCCGCTCTGCCGTGCCTCTGGCCCATGCCCCAGCTCTTGTATGCATAAATAAAATCTTTGAAAAAAAAAAAAGCAACAAAATCTCATTGGTTTGCCTATGTCCACATGCCTGGGTGAAGACACTGGATACTAACAAAACATGAGATGTATGAAAAAGCATGGAACCATTTATGCATGTCCTGGTGTAGTCCAGCCCAGAACATGCTATGACACTGTTCCCCTCTGCCCTGTGTTGACTGAACCATCCCTTCAAAACCTTTTCCTAGTTCCCATTGAGAAGTCAGGCTGGAAACGTTCTCCTCCAGTCCTGTCTTCCTTGGGTAAAACCTCAGTAAAACTTGTCTAGTCTAGCTAATCCTCTCTGGCGAATTCTTTTTCCTAGAGGTTACCAGAACCATGTTTCTAGGTTTGTAACAATTTCACAATATACACAAAGATCAAATCATTATGTTGAACCACTAAAGTCAATGTGATGTTATAAGTCAGTTACACTACACTTCCATAAACAAAAAAGTAGTCCATAGTAAGGGACCCAATAAAGTTAAAGTGGAGTTCAAATTATTCCTGGTAGAAGCAGAACATCGGTAAACTAGAGGCCAAGAAAGGACAAGACTGTGAAGAGAAGGGCTTACTGGACCTGAGTCTAGGCCTTTGTAGGGAGGTTGGAGGGAGGTAGGCAAGGTGATGATTGGAAGTGGTGATGATTGGACTCCTCCTACCTGGGGAGACAGGAGTAGGTAGGATGAAGCAAAATGAAAAGGAAAGATTCAGAAAGCCAGAAGTCAATGAGCCAAAGGAAGATCAGAATCCCATATTGCTGTCTTGAGTAAAACGCTTAATTTAAAAGTAAATGGGTGTTAGCTATTGCTTCTTAGAAGATAAAGAGTAGTATGCCTGAGGTGAGCAGAGAACTTGAGTTTTCTTTAACCTAGAGGGCTGAGTACCAAGTGATTAAGGGCATAAATGAAAAGAGAGACCAACAAAAATTTCCCTAAATATATTAATTATTTCAACACAATATTTCCCTATTAAATTATAAAATTTTCCATGAGAGCACCCTTTATTTCAGGTCCTTTCTCGGGGCTTAGTGCTTGCAGACATGAATGTTGCAGGGTGACATGGAAAAACCTAGAGACAGGAAGGCCAGATAATGAGAGATATGCATTTTATCCAGGAAAAGGCTTAGCATATAACAGAGGCTCTTAAACCTTAAACCCTGACCAGCGACATACACCTATTTGTCACCAGTTGAACGTGCAGAATGATTAACCCCATACAATACAAGACTAGAACAGATATTCTGGGAGTGTAGCCCAATAACCTGAGTCTGAACAAGCCCTCCAGGTGATGTTGATGAATATTAAAGTAAAGGACCACTACCCTTTAGGACAAAAGACTTAGCAAGAGATAAGGAGCATATGTTGTAATTAATGGAACCACCTCTGTATAGCTCTAGAAAGCACAACTAGCGCGCCCAAGCTGCAATATCTAAATTTTGAGAACTATTAGAGTGCTAATAGGAACTTACATTTAGCCTCTAAAGAGAAGCACGTCCCTAGTTTCAGAGATTTGTTTTGTTTGCTCTGAGGACTATTGCTTGTCTGCAAGTGCAGCAGTTATGGTGGACAGTTGCTAATATAAAAAGGATTTCTAATAAGAATTGTTTACAGTTCTATAGTTCCTAAGGAACAGGCTAGGTTAAAGAGAAATACTTCTGAGTTTAAAAAAAAGGGGAGTGAATTTTATCAAACCTAATATACTAAGCACACATGCCCCATCTAGTGGCCTTTTTACTAAGAGTTCAGTGAAGGTTTCTAAAGGGGCACAAGTAAACTATAAACCCACAAAGATACAGTGACTTAGCACTTTGATACCTAGACTATCACATGTAGACATAATG
Organism: Galemys pyrenaicus; assembly: GCA_019455555.1. Taxonomy (NCBI): domain Eukaryota; kingdom Metazoa; phylum Chordata; class Mammalia; order Eulipotyphla; family Talpidae; genus Galemys; species Galemys pyrenaicus. The sequence goes on along the minus strand of JAGFMF010011577.1, from coordinate 1,759,973 downwards.
ATTACATCATATCACTTCTGTAAAACATTCCTCATATCTGAGAATACTTCTAAGTTTCAAAACTACCAAGAATCAGAAAACGAGTAAACACTGAGTTCTAGTGAAGTGTCAAACCCTATTTGCTATCTATGTGCTTATAGACACAGGATATGGTCCAGAGATTGAAGCAGAGACAGAGGAAAATGCAGATAGATATACAGATATACACAAAGACATACAGGGTAGCCTTAAATTTGGAGCTATAGATGAATATGTAAATGTTTTACTACTATTACAACACATGGCAAAATAATCTATGGTTCCAGAATACTTCATTAAAAAAACAAGCTCAGTGAGTTTTTTTTTTTTTTTTGCAAATTCATATAGTGGGATTCTTATGTTAGTGTACTTAACTCTGCTATAGCAATTTTCATTCTATGATGTTGCTATTTTTTGTTTTTATGCATATTTCAAATTCTTTGAGGCATAGAATTATATTTTTACTAATAGGTTTTTTTCATTCTTGGCAGCAAGCAGAGTAGTGTTCAATAAAGTGGCTAAAAATTGTTAAATAAAAGCATGGAAGGAAGTAACAGATGAACAGATGAATTATTTGAATTTTGCATATAGATGAATCATTAGAGTGAAATGGGATCTTATATCTTTGGAGTATCCAAAAATTATCTTAGCATTTTGTTATACATTTTACAAAGATGTGTTAACTCAGTACAAGAATAACTACTGGTTAATCAAGCCTCAGGGTAAGAAGAAATGAGTATTTTTCTAAATGTACAGATGTAATGTAGACTGTGAAAAGTGGCTTGCAAAGGATGACATTTTTTTCCTTTTGTATTTTAGTGGGGAAAATGCCTTCATTGAAGACAAGGAAGGACTTCATTAAGGAGCAATTTTTTTAAAAATTGCTACAATTTAAATGAGGAGTTATGATAAAAGGATATTCTTAAAAGGAAGTACTGAGGAAAGGATTTGTTTGAACATTAGCTACCCAGTCCGTGCACAGAATTAAAGCAGTGATCGAGCCTGAACGTCAAGGAGAGTCCTCGTGAGCAATACCAGGGCTTTTGGTGCCAGATTCTAGGCTCAGGGATGTCACTTCCTAGAAAGCCCCGGAATCCATAAATCTAAGCTAAAAGACACAAAGCACAAAGAAAGAAAATAAATTTATGACCTTGGTGACAGAGGCAAATCTGTATTTCTGACATAGTCCTGTTTAAAAATATTTGCTGTGCCTCCCTGGTGGCGCAAGGGGTTGAGCGCTGCACGGTGGAGCTTCCACAGCCACTGCAGTGCGAGTTTGATCCCCTGCCAGGGAGGGGACCCACATGGCACAGCAGACCTCTCCTGTCTCCCACTGCTCCCCTCAGCCATGTATTTCAGTAGTTCTGCCTGTTCTGTCCCCACTCTGTCTCTGACGAATCCTCTCACCCTTTGCCTCCGGCCTGTACCCCAGCTCTTGTATAAATAAATAAATAAAATCTATTTTAAAAAATCTATGGATATGGACATTTATAAAAATATCTATTTAAATAGCGGTTTTGATTGAATTCACATTTAGGATAGAAATGACAACACATAGATGACAGAACTTCCCCTTCAGACTGGTTTTAAAGATCAGTTCCATCAATAACAAATGACTAATTTTAACTCTTGGTGGTGACACAAATTACACATAATTAGAAAAAATATATTGCTGCTTTCATTACTAGTGTGTTTTTAATGTTATTAATAGATATTGCAAAATTAAAACAATTACCTATTTTTTTTCTCTTTTGCAAAAGACAACCCTAGAACTATTCATTGTTTTTCTTTTAGGATAGAGACAAAGGGACAAAACAGATCTTAATTGCCTTAATACTTGTTAATAATGCATTAAAGTAAAAGTGGAAAAATTAGTTCCCTATATCAGAATGCACATTTCAGGCTTTGATGGAACTAAAATAGCATTGAGAAAAACTTTTCAGATAATATATAGGATAGCATCTCTTTTAAGAAATGAGAAGAACCATCTTTCTATAAAAGGTTCTTTTCTGAAAATGTTTTCAAGGTGACATGTCAGTGATGAAAGGAGCACTATAGAACACAGGAGACATAAATTTATTATGAATAAAGCATTCCTTCAACAAAGGCATTCTCCCTTCTTTTGTACCCCTTTATATTACCTTTAGAACTCTTTCAATATTGATCCTACTTTTCAGAACTCTCAAAACTGAAGGATAGAAGAGCTAAAGAGACACTTTTCCAAAGAGGACTTGTAGCTTGACAATAAGCACATAAAAAAAGTTGCCATCAGGGCTCATTTATTCCCCAAAGACCATAGCATGGAAATTAAAATCAAAATTACCAATAGATAACATCTCACACCTGTGAAAATGGTCCATATCAAAAAAGACCAGAAACAAAAAATTCCAGTAATGTGTAGAAAAAGGAACCATTGGTGGGAATGTACACTGGTCTAATCCCTCTAGAAAATAATATGGAGATTTCAAAAAATATTAAAAAATAGATTTATCATATGATCCAGTAAGTCCACTCCTCAATATCTATCCAAAAAACACAAATATACAAATTGAAGGATTATATGTACTCCTCTGTTCATTGAATCACTATTTACAATGGGGGTTATGGGGAAAAAACCCTAAGTGCCCAAAGACTTAAATCAGTGGTTAAGAAAGACATAGTATATATCACAGTGAAATACTATTCAGCTACAAAAAATATAAGAATTTGAAATTTGGCTGGAATATGCTAAACAAAATAATCCAAAAGGAGAAAGACAAATACCTGATGGGTCACTTATTTGTGCGATAGAGAGAAATAAAACAAAGGGTCAGATAAAACCAATTCAATAACAAATCCTAGAAATCTGAGGCTACCAAAGGGAGGGAGCAGGGGAGAGTATATGTGAAGGAAGCCCAAAGGTGGAGGACTACGTGTGCCTTGGTGGTAAGTGTGGCATGGCAATATATACCTGAAGGATATGACCCTATATCTCTGAATCATATGCCATGCTGGAAACCAATGCTATCTGCAAAAAAAAAAAAAAAGTGATTATAAAAAATGTTAATTAAAAAAATAAAATGAATATTTTGAACTAAAAAATAATCAAGTTTGTAAGCTAGTTCCCTAAAATGCTAATTACTTAAATAACAAATTACCCTTTGTCTACAGTCTAAATTAAATAAATAAGCTTAAGTAGTTTTAAATAACAAGTTTGTTATTTTTTCCACTAATAACGATTATGTTAGCAACTTTATCAAACAAATAATTTGGTTGTTTATATTCATTGCTTGAAATTCATATCTGAATTTATGTATAACTATCTCCTTAGAGTAACTTCTAGAAATTGTATTGTAATTTTATATTTTTCTTGATATACTACAAACTTTATAAGAAAGTCAGTGCCAATACCAACTAAAAGATAAGGATTCCAAATTTTATCTTTAAAATCTGTTGCTTCCAAAGTTCATCTTCAAAGTACCAATGTTCTAGCTTATGATTTCTCTTTTTGCCTTTTAGTAATTTCTTTTAACATTCTCGTTTAAATGAAGGGTAGTCGAAGACGAAGTGATTTTCTCTAAAAAGGAAATGCATCATGGGAAAACTTGAATTTTTAGACATCAAAGATATTTAAGCAAAGATTTAGAGGTTAGGTAGTAGATTCTTTCAGGATCTATTTTGACAATAATGAACGGGAGGGTTGTTTCAATGCTCTCCTGTGGGCACGGATACTAACACATACTTGGTCAATTAGAAAGGCACTTCCAGCTCAGAACGAGTCTGCCTTATGGAAACTAACAGTTCCTAATCAGAACCATGATGAGAGAGAAGAAAATATAGTCACTTTGGAAATGCAAGTCCACTGAATCAGTCTTGCGCATGCCCAGGCGACAGGTACCCCAGTTACTTAGCCCTCCAATGCTGAGATCTTGGAATCAGCCAAGGTTTTGGTCTCTTTTTTGGATCTAACTAATATTGTGGCAATTCCACTCATAGACCTTACTGTTTGAGACACAGCTATCTTTTTTTGACTGGCTGATATTTCTTGGTGAATACATGGCAGTGAAAGTCGAAGTTGAAGTAAAATGAATAATATTACATTGAACTAAGGAGTCAATTTGAAACAACAGTTGACCTTTTCTGAAAGGCTTGGGGCTCTGGTAATCCACATGATTCAGATGACAGCAGAGTGGGATCTGGAAGCTTTTCTGTCTAGAGGCAGAGCTGCAACTAACAAATATAGGTCATCAGCTGTCTGGTTTAGTCTTTAACGTACTTAAGGAAAGAAATGCTCCATCTACTCTCTAAATCTATTTCTGCATGTCAGATGCTTTGAAATCAGAATTTATTTTCCTTTATTTTTAGCCCCAATTGTGTGGCTTTAAAAATTATGTTATTCAAAGGCAGAAAAACAGACAAAACACCAATTGTGTACTATCTCTTCTTACATTGTCTCTACTGTTCTATTTTCTAGATCTTACTCTCAAGTCTATTTACTACAACTTCAATAAATTAGATTATTTTTATTCAACCTATTTGCAAAATCTGAAAAATCTGATTTTTAAGATCATTTTCATATCATTTACAATTTGGGATTTTTACCCTGCCCCAACATTAAAAACTATATAGAATTTATGGAAAAAAAAACTATATAGAAATATGGAAAAAAACCACAAAAACTACTGTCCTCTCCCCACTTCAATACTTAGACAACAACGAAACTCTAATGTAACACAAATACTGATCATGGAATATTAATTGTTAACAAGCACTGGACTACAATGAGTTGTTAATGTTCCATAGTGGTGTACATTCAATTGATTTCTCATATTTTTGATGGACTGATATTACTGGGTCCTAGATTATAAGATGTTTTCATATAACACAAATCAACTACATAACTGTAGGAAAAACTCTTACATACACTACTTTCCCTATTAAAAATGTGTTTTTCAATATAGATTTAAGTTTCACCAGTTTGATGAGGTGTGTGCTCAATTATATTATCTCATTTTAAGAACAGACTCATGTTCCAAATGGAACCTAAACAATGTTCCTAAAAGATCATGGCCAAGACCATACAAGTAATCCTTCCTTTATCAATGATTCACTTTTCATGACTCTTCTCACCACGTGGGCAAAGATTAATGTGATCCCAAAATAAATAGCCTTCCCTAAGGACAACACCAAATCTAGGGCCAACCTATTCTTCTTAGAGTTATTCAACATCTGTGCAAACATACAGACATTCCACCTAAACACACAAAATAAGAGTTTGACCGCAACTCCCTTGTACCCATCTTTCATTTGGTGCATGGTATATATCCTTTAATCAATAAAGCCAAATTTGCTTGACAAAGAAGTTTCTCTGTCTTTTATTTAATGGGTTTTATCATCAGAAAGGACTTTCCAAAAGATCAATTTTACTGAAGATATTTTCTAAGTAATTTATCATTATGTTAAATATTCCTTTCCCTGAAACATAATATTTAAGAGATAAAATGGAATTTGGAATATTGTATCCAACTCCTTTGATTTTACATGGTAAGCAAATGAGATCCCAACTTATTGTCAGTCTCTAGACATGAGTGATAGACCCACAATTAGAGCTCATTTTACTTTATATTTTGTCCACTGTCCCTCCTCCATAAAGCCTACCATTTTACTCTAAATTTCCATGCACCTGTGTTCCCCTCAAGGGCACAATAAAATACATCCCTACTGTGCACAAAGCATATACTTGAATCTTACTTCTCAAAATTGCTTTGTCAATTATTTAGAATATCAGTTTCAAAAATGCATCATTTCCAAAATATATCGTTAGCAAATTTCAATTCACCCATATAGACACACAAAGAAATCAAAAACATTTAAAAATACAACAGAGTTTCTTATGAACAATCTGCTGAGACTATTCTGTTATTCTTGCTTGAAGTTTTTTGGCCTGGCTGTGAATCTTGGCTTGTAGCATACTAAGTGAAATGAATGTGACCTTAGGAAAAGAACTCAAGACAATATTATCTGACACATATAGTTCTGTTGTGATACAATAAGTCAATTCAAGGAAATTACCCAGAACAGAGCTGGGTGCTATAATTATCACACAATAAATATTAGTTACTACTTTTAATATCAACTAACTGTAAGAATTATTATTGTTATTTTAAAAATTCAATTTCCATATTTATCATTTTAAAACAAATTTATGCTTTTAACAATTAATAACCTAGTTTTTTGAGCAGTCTCAGGTTCACAAATAGAGCAGAAAGTACAAAGAATTCCCATATGGCCACAGCCCTATACATCCTCCATCACTATCAACAACCCTCTCTAGAGGCGTACACCTGTTACAAACAATGAACTACACTGACTAGCATCATTACCATCCAAAGCCCATGTTACATTAGGGCTCACTCTTAATGATGGATATTCTGTTGGCTTTCACAAATACATAATGATATATAATCATCATTACAGTATCAGAGAGTACATTCACTGCCCTGAAAAGTCTCTTTGCTGTGTCTATTCCGCCCTTTCTTGTCCTGACACATGTCAACCACTGATCTTTTATCTATTGTATAGTTTTGCCTTTCCAGATGCTATACAGTTGAACTCATACAGTGTGGCACAGCATGTTTTCAGTCTCTTTTACATTGGCTTATATTGGCTTTTTTCATTTAGTAATAAGTATTTAAGTTTTCTTCATGCCATTTTTTGGCATACTAGCTCATTTGGTTTTGGTGCTAAATAATGTTTCTTTATTGGATGTACCAAAGTTTATCCATTTGCCAAGTGCAGGATATCTAATTGCTTTCAACTTTTAGCAATTCTGAGTAAAGATGCTTAAATATTCCATGTGGAGGAATTTGTGTGGAAGTAAGATTTCAATTATTTTCAATAGATACCAATGAGCGTGATTCCTGGATCATACGGTCAGAGTACATTTAGCTTGGTAAGCAAATGAGACCTTTGAAATAGAAAAAAAACAAAACAAAACTCAGTAGTCTCACACCATTGTTCACTGACACTGGATATGTATTGCTGAAACAAAACATAGTCATATATGCAACAATAAAAAAATCTTCTATTACACCAAGAGATACCAAAAAATAATCAATCCTAAGAATTATATAAAAGTCTTAATAATCTGCATGTTGGGGAGGTGAAATAGTCAGTAGAAATTCTTGTTAATTTTTATTATATGTCATTACTTTGCAATTTCTTTTAATCGCTTTTGGTCTTCTGTTTCTCCTTTTTCTTCTACTTCTTGTAGTGATTATTCTCCTGGGTATCCATATAACTATGAATAACTGTTTCTTCAAGTATTGGGTTACATTTCAATTTCTTTGAAAAGTCTTCTAGAATACTAAGGCTGTGGAATGTATCTTTCCTTTGTGGTCCCACAAGATCTATTTTTCATCAATTCAAATTATTCATATTATACTGTCATTTCTGGATTATTCACCTAACACCCCAGAGTCAGAAATCTGTAGGGTTACTAGTACATATAAGTTCCAAGTAAGTATCTGTCAAATGAAGGAATGGATGGATGGGTGAATAAATTTAATTTACTGGCCAAAATTTGCATTTCAATTATTGCCATTCTATTCTGACATGAGCACCATAATGTAACTTAAACTACAGGAAAAAAAATCAAGATTCCAATGAATATACTTATATTATGAATATAAGGACTATTAACTATTACTCTAAAATTCCATGATACAAAATCCATATCTTGCAATCTGAATTAATTTTTTATATTAATGAGTAGGTAAACATTATTATTTATATTCTGAAAAATTTAGCATGAAACATTGAAGTTATAAGGAAATTAAGGAAGTCAAATAAAATCAATCAAAAACTACCCCAAGCAATACACACTGTATTAATATATCTCTTCCAAAACTCAGACAATACACATTAATCTAGAAAATTACTCTTAAATCAATGCTTTCCATTCCAGTTTAACAATTAACACTCAAATAATTACTTTTAGTTCATTAAATTTGAAATTTGCACATTAAACTAGTGCAAAATTCTATACTCAGGTCTCCACTATGTAAAAATATAAAAATTGTTTATATAATTCACAAAATACTGACAGTTGTTAAATAAAACTATGTTTATCAAAAATTCTATATTTTAATGTTGCTACGGTCTTTTGAATGTGAACATATTTATTTTCATTTCTTCATGGTTGATATTCTTGCTAAAATTAATATCAATGTTTTCAATTCATTAGAAACTGGTTTTTAATGTTAATTAAGATATCACAGACATGTAGATTATATTCATATCCATTCATGCAACTGAGAACACATTCATTAAATGCCTCTTATTCAGAGGAATTGTGTGGAGAACATTGAGGCCGTTCTCAAGCTTTATTGGGAATAATTATTATTTATTATGTTTGTTAAATAAAAATTTCTGGGTTTTGCCAATAGAAATGTTGATTTAGTAATTTTGGTGTGGAATTTTAAAAAACACAGTGATAATTCTGAGGGGAGTAGTATAATACCCCTTAATTATAAATAGTTATGCAATGTACTGTAAGATAACAAGGTACAGTCTGATGTCCCCAAAATTGTTTTTTCTCTTTTTCCCCTCTTTCTTTATACATATTTGACATCAATTGTAGTCCCCATCACCATCTCACCAGTGCACCATCACCTCAGTCCCTTGTGCTCTTTCTGCCCTCATCCCATTTCCTCCCCCTTCCCCACTAAGTGCTTCTAATTTGTCTTTTTCTTTTTGTTGTGTTGTGATTTGACTTTTTTTATTATTATAATTCCTTTTCTTGATCCCTTACTTGGCTCTCTTCTATTCCTCCTAAAAGTGAAACCATCCAATATTTTTCTTTTGACCTCTGATTTAATTCACTGAGCATAATCCCTTCTAGCTCCATCCACATTTCTACAAACATGATGTACCCAAAATATTAAAACCTAGAATTAGCAGAAAGTCACACACAAACGTTTTATCTTGAGAGATTATCAAAATTAACACAGGCTTCGTGCTGGGTGTAAATGGAACCATTGTTCAGAAATAGTTAGCCAATAAATACACATTATGTTGCAGTTCTTGATTGGCTGTTGGAGAGTTAAGTCAAATATTTCAAATGTAGGAAATCATTTAAAAATAAACAGATTTTGGAGTTTGCTTCAAGAACCAACAATATTCAGTTTCTTGTCACAGCCAATCTTACTTGCTTCGTATTAATGCACATATGTGTGTATTTGTTCATTCATGTTTTAATTTCCCGACCTGAACCTTTCCTGGTCCTGTACAATTGCCTCTGTGAAAGACCCAAGTTTCAAAATGTCAGTGAGAGAAGCAGTTTTTCATGGTGAATCTATTGAAACTCAAACTTCAAGTTCTCTCAGGTGTACCAGGCATGAGGCCAAATTTAAAAACTCACTGGTATCAGGGCTGATTCTTGGGGTATTTCTCACCCAGAATACGTCTATTTCCTCGTTACTCTCTGCCCTTTACACCCAGGCATGAATGGCTTATTTTTCTAAAAATCTATGTGATTGTTTTCTTCTAGAATTTGAGAGGAAATGGTAAAGCAGGTGTTAGTCTGTACAGGAAAAGATACGCCTAATGAAAACTGTAAAGGTTTTATCCCTTGGAAGATTTAGAGGAAGTTCTTAAGGTTTTCAGATAATTATTTTCTGATTCCAAATGTGTACAATTAGCACTAGCTGTATCAGACAGGGTTCTGTGAAAACAAACAGGATTTATCTTAGAGAGTATGGCCCTGATGTAGGAAATTGATATATAGCAATTTAAAGATGAATAGTGCCAAAAGGGACTGTTGATGATCATTGATATAAGGAACCACAGGGAGTAGCTCTCTCTCTTGGAAATGAAGGGAGGGAAGAGAGAGGATATTCAGAATTAGGGCTTGAAAGACAGGTGATGTTTCAGGATGGACAATAGGGGCATAGACGCTCTCGATGATGTTCAGACCGTTTGGGGCACTGCACTGCTGGCGTTGGATTATTAGTGGAAGCAAAGTGCCTTCAAAAGGAATAACCCAGCTGCTATTGTCAGTGCTAATCACGTCCACACAGAGAGTGATACTCAGCTGCGGATGGAATCTTGAGAAGAACTCGAAAGAGGAAGGCAATTTTTCCATTTTGCTCTTCATTTGATCTCCTTCAGTATCTCCCACTGGCAGAAAAATAACAGCACTTTGGCCAGTGTGATAATCTGGGAAGCAGAATTTGCACAACTCAGGTAGTTTTGGAATTAAACTGAGAATTTGGAAGGTGAAGTTTATGTTGAAGAATATTTTAAGAGGCCATGCAACAATTTCTAGAAGGGTAGTCTAGAACTGAGACAAAATGGTCAACAACCAGCTCCATAGATAGAGTAATTTCCTACTTTATTTTTTAAAGGATTTATCTTAATGGTTGAAGTGCAAGATTCAAAGTATAATGTGTTAATAAAAATCATAAATTGAATTTTAAAAACACATCTATCTTAAGAAAAAAGAATTAAGCACTTCTGCTCATTTCATTTGGATGTGAAAGACAATAAAAGTGTTTAATTTGTTCAAAGGATCTGGGTGTCCTCAAAAGAACTGAGGTTGGTGTTCTTAAATGAGAACTACATAAAAAGTATTATTCAATTCTTCATAATTTCTCAATACTGAAATGACTTCCTCTCCTTAGAAGACCAATTGACTCCCTAATGAGACTGCAAAGCTTGAGTTATCATATCTTTGTCAAGACCATTGTGTCAGCTAAAAAAATATATCTCAAGGGTCTCCCTGGTGGTGCAGTGGTTCAAGTCTCAGCACTATTTAAGCTATTACCAGTCACTGCAGCATGAGTTCGAGCCCCAGCTAGGGAGCGGACCCACATGGTGCAGCAGACCTCTCCTGTCTCACCCACTGCTCCCCTCAGCAGTATATTTCAGACAATCTACCTGTTCTGCCCCACACTCTGTCTCTGGTGAATCTTCTCACCTCTGACCTACATCCTAGATCTTCTACACCAAAAAATGAATAAATAAAATTAAAGAAAAAGAAAGTAGAATGTGAAGAGGAAAGACAGGATGTATTTAAAAGGAAAATTTAGTATTAAAGACATTGAATCTTACTAAATATGGAAAAGGAAAGAGGGAGAGGAATCTAGGCTAACTTTTGACTTATGGTAAGTGGTTGTAGATTTAAAAAGGGGGTTAAAATGCATGTTTGGGAAGGAATTTGACAAGACTAGTTTTGGACTTGCTGATTATACAACTTAGAGCTAACCACTGACTGACCATCACTGGAATTTGTTATCTTATTTGGAGGTTGGGTCTTAAAGATAAGGAATTTCCTTTGGAGTCCTTTATGATTAAGTGATTCATCATTTCTTCCAGAACAAAATCAAAATCACTAATGAGGGCAACAATATATGTTCCTTCATTATAGAGACCTCTGATTTTTTGCTAACTTCTTCCCTCATTTCTTCTTTAAAAGGTCTTTCATGAAGATCAAACACATTTTAAAAACACTGTGATATGTGAAACACGTGTACTTATGGAAATGTTCTGTTTGGAATGATTTTTTTTTAACCAATGTCCATCTGACCAACTTGGATCTTCTGTGGAAACCCAGATCGGATGTAATTTTTAAGATGTTTAAAAAAACAGAGAAGTTTTCATTATCCCTTTTATGTACACTCTGTACCTCATGTTAATCCATTTTTCTATATTTTCACAGTTCATTTAATAGACCTACTTACATATCTGCCTGACCTTTTAGATTTTAATCAGCTTATGTAGCGATAAAAGCACCTTATTTATACATGTACATAAAGGTTTATATACATTCCCAAGACATGACACCAGAAATAGCAAGGAGATTTTATATACTCCTAAACAGACAAAATATTACTTGTATGTATATAATCATATACTTCTGATAATGTAATAATCAAAAAAGGGAAAGGGGAAGAAAGGCAATTCACAAAAGAAGAAACACAAAATGACCAAGACAGAAAATGACGCTCAACATCAGCATTCATCATTGACATGCAGCTGAACAGAAAAGAGCCCTCTGAGTTTGACTAAACATCAGGCAGATTCTGACAGACACGCCACTGATCTCCCTTTCCTCAGAACACAGACTTTAGAAAAGCTGCAATTTTAAACTTTTTCTCTGACCCTTTCCAAACTGAACCTTCCCTCTTCTTTCCGGGTTCACAACCCAGGATTTTCTCTCTCAGGGATCTGGCAGCCACCTCTTTATGTTAGTTTTCAAGAAAGAAAGGGTCTCAGGTTCCAAGTCACCATAGGAGGGTGAGAGCCTAACTTTGAGACGTGTCAATTAACCCACACAGACAGCTCTTCACATTAACCAACTGCTCCCAACATCCTTCAGTGCTTTTTCTCTAACTCACCTGAGAATATCAATTTGCCCTAGTTTATTTCAGGGGAGTTGAATTCAATCCTTCTCCCTTACTATAACTGACCCAATTTTAATAGAATTGAATAATGTTTTCCTTTCCTTTTTAATTCTGCCTGTGCAATTTTTCTTTGACACACATAAATATAATTTTTATACACATAAGTTTGAAAAATTTAAAAGTCTAAGGGTATCTAATTATGGCAAAAAAATAAAAAAAAAAAACTAGTTTGCCTCTAATGTTTGTGCAAACAGATTTATACAGTGATATTGGAAAGGTTTTCTCCCAAAGTAACATAATGAAATGCATAAAGAGTCTTGCTTATAGTGTGTTATAATCATCAAATCTGGACAAAATATGCAATGCCATATAATATACTCATATTGCCATTAAAATGAATAACATTTGGGGATCTCCCTGGTGACACACTGGATTGAGTGCCGCACTGTGAAGCATCCCTGGCACAGCAGCGGGAGTTCGATATCTGCCTCGCTCATTGCTCCCCTCTGCAGTGTATTTCGGTCAATCTGCCTGTTCTGCTCCCCACTCTCTATCTGGTGACTCCTCTCACCTCCCGTGACTCTGGCCTGCACCACAGCTCTTGTATGCAAAAATAAATAAAATCTTTTTAAAAAATAACTAGCATTTATCTGTTTAATTTGGAGAAAGAATATTGATGACATAAATTTCAAAAGGCTGCTGGTTTTCACATACATGAAAACAACTGTATTTCACATACGTGAAAAATACTCAGGTATATACATGCATACCAGTCATGTCAAGGAGCAAAGAGAGACAAAGACCTCAGTGTTTGCTTAGAAGTGTTAAAAGACCTGGGAATACAGAGAAGCTATCAGTGGTGGGTACAGTAATGATTACAGAAAACCCTCAAAACCTGACATAAAACAGACAGAAAATTGAAATGGCACAATTAGGATGCCACTTACAACTCAACTCAACTTTTTTTTTTTAAGATTTATTTATTTATGCATATAAGCACTGGGGTACAGGCCAGAGGTGTGGGGGGGGGTGGGTGAGAGGATTCACCACAGAGAGCAGGGAGAAGAACAGGCAGATCAACAGAAGTACACTGCTGAGGGGAGCAGCGGGCCCAGCAGGAGAGGTCTGCTGAGCCTCAACTCAACTTTTTTACTTATGTAAGCATACAAGAAATGGGGTATAGAGTTGTAGGGGGTGTGAGAGGATTCTACCCACCAGAGTGCGTAGAAGAACAGGCAGATCTACTGAAATACACTGTTGAGGGGGAGCAGTGGTGAGACAGGAGAGGTCTGCTGTGCCATTGTGTCACCTCCCTGGTCAGGGATCGAACTTATGCTGCAGTGACTGTGGATAGCGTCATTGTCCTATGACCTAACCCCTTGTGCCACCAGAGAGGCCCCTCTACATCTTTTTCAACATTTTCTATTTGTTGGCTTTTTGTTAATAGCCATTTTCACAAAAATGGGCAGATTTTTTAAACCAAAAATAAGTTTAAAAATTATTTTCAAAATTTTAGATTTTAAAAAGGACTTGAGAATATAGTAAATATAGAAACAAAATTCAACAAATAATTATAAAAGGTGTTCCTAAGGAATAGCAAACAAGGCAAGAGAGGAATTAAACTATAATTCATTATCCCCTAAAATTGATTTGAAAGCATTTATTGAAAAAATATTCCACATCACTGAAAATCTCAACTCAGAAGTGCCATAAAAAGTTTTATTTGAGTAAAATCACTGCATTTGAAAGAAAACATGTTTTAGGTCTGAGAAAGTAAAAATAACAACTGACTTATGAAGGGAAGAAAATTAAATTACCGTAAAAATTTTGCCAGCAATGCTTTCTGACAAAATGCAGTGTATATTGAAAAAATGCAAGGAAAGAAAATGAATCAACATTGTACGATTTAATAAAATTGACTTTTATGTAAAAAGTGCACAGACTCTTATTACCACCTAATAACTTTTCAAAGGTCCTCATCAGTCCTTCATAAGGTAAGTGCTGGATTTTTATATAAGAACACATAGTGAGCATTAAATACATTGTTATTGGAAAAATATATTTGAGTGGCAGATATGATAGGAGAGCTAGCTGCATGTATGTATGTATGCATGTATATTGGACGTGTGTATATTTATATGTTTATCTATCTTTGTAGCGCCCCATACTAGGTAGACCTCTCCTTAGGATGGTTTGCTATAAATCAATGTCTATAACCTAACAGTAGGGATAGAATATGGATAAAATATGTAAAAAATATTCAACTGATTTTATTGTAATAGATAAGAGTAATTTTACAATTTAATGATGTGATGTTTCTAAGGAAGAATAAAAGAAATGAGTAATTACAAGATTTTTTTTCTTTTATCACTTGTGTCTTTGAAAATCATGTCTTATGGCCAGATTGTGATCATGAAATTTCATTTCTTATTCCAAATCAAGAGTCATGTAATCATGACTGATTTCACGGCTGTGACAGATAATGTCCTAGCTGGGCCTGGAATAACTTATATAATGAAGTTTGAAAGATCCTGAGCATCATGTCAAGGGGAATTGAGAGCCAAGTGGAAGAAGTGCCACTTGGCAAAATGTGGGACAATCTGGACTTCATGAGGATGAGAATTGTGATTTCTGAAAACTGAATTTATGATGATATTTTAAAAATGGAAAGAATTGGTAACCTCGAACAAAGACAAGAAGTACCAACTCACTATCTTGAAAACTCATTAAATAAAATGAAAGATTCAATACCTATCAAGTCTTTTCTCAGGGACATAACTAAAATAGGTAAGAGCATCACAAAAGCTGACTTTTGCCCAGAGAGCATCTATCAAAGAAGACAAATTACTGGGTAGAGAAGGGAGGGAAGGCTATAAATAATAAAAAAAATTAAGATGAGGAGGTATATGATAAATTAATTGTACTTGGGAAAAATTATAATTCAATGAATGATTGTAGTAATAATATAGAATAAAATACCATTTCAGTGTTATCTTTTGGACAGACATGCACAGGTAGTGAGAGTGAGCTAAAAGTGTTTGCAAAGATGGGGAGAACATGCACTTATTTATTATGGACACAATCAGTAAACCAGTTTGACGTTTTTAATAAAACTTCAGTTGTCAATGCTTTACTTTGTGCTGTTGCCATACTACTTTTAGGCCTTTTTTGTAGAGAGCCTGACACTTGTACATTGAGAGAAGCTCAAGCTGGTTTACAATAACATCGCATACAATATCCAAAAACCTAAATCAGTGTCAATTTCTATCCCAATAAATATACGTATACATTAAAAAATTAGAGTACTATTTTTTATTGCTGAAATGAGGCCTGACTTTAATCTCTGCTTGATATAAAACATAGCCATTCTTTATTACTTTAAAATTTTTTAGTTAAAACTGAAATCTGAGCAGTAGAGTTCATTGTATTGTTCTTATTTAAAACCCATCTAATAGATTATTCTTGGAGAAGGAAAATAATGGTTTCTTCCAATGAATAAGCATACTTCTTTTCATGTGAAAATGGGAAGGACATGACCTTTGGGTTCTCCCAAGTCTACCTTTGGCTGCCAGGAAGCTCAAAGCAAAGTTTTATATTCACTGGCAGGTTTCTTCATTGGCCTGTTGGCATATTATACAATCAGAAAAAGCAGGCACACTGGAGTAGGGAATTTTGGGCTAGGACACACTTGAACTTTTCTTGCCCTAGATAACCTTGCAGGCTGCTCTGAGCCTAAGCTCCCTTACTTGTACAAAGGCAATAATAATAAGGACAAGAATACCTACTTTGCAGGACTGTTGTGAGATAATGCATTTAAATACTACCATCTGACATAGATGAATGAGTACAGCTACACCCATCAATATGGGTGATCTCAAAGACTTGTTTATTGAATGAAAGAGACTGTGTAACAACAAGGACTCCAAGATTCCACTTATGTAAAAGGTGAAACTCAGTAGTGTATTGCTAATGAATGCATTCATTAGTGGTTAAGTCTCTAATGAAAGGCAAAGGGAATGATTTTTAGATGACTGATAATCATGGTAATTCTTGAAATGAGATGTTTTTCAGAGAAGGGCACACAGAGGTATGAAATATTCTATTTCTTGTACTGGGTGGAGGATTAAATTCAATTTTATTTTATTGTTTTCCTTAACCAGTATTAGCTATATCTTTATCTCTAGTTCTCTCTTTAACTTTACATTTATCTCTCTATATTACTGTTATGATTTCACTTAGTTTTATGGAAGATCTTGTTATTTCACTGAAGCATTTGAGAAAATCTCTACATATTTTACTCAACTCTTTGTTTCATTAGATATAAGTGGGTGGGCATTTCTGTCATGTTGTCTGTGAATTAAATCATTAAATACTCATGAGGATTCTTTGCTCCTCAGGACATTTCTCTGTGGTCAATTGCTAAAATCACACCATGAAACAACACTCTTAAATGCCTCTTTCATAAACATCGTAGTCAAATACTTTTTTTTTCTGGATAGCTTTTTCCCTCTTTCCTCTGAGAGGGATTTCCTGATGGCCCGATTAGATAATCTCTCTTTTCTCTGCATTTAATATGATAGAGGGGATTGTGCAAGAGATTGCTTCAGTATTGACCACAACCTGGAGCAACTGATGAACATGAAACATTTCTACTGAGAAGCCAGTGATGCTATTTCAAAATGCAAGTCTTAAAACAAGTCTAAACTGAAGGTTCAGCTCCTAAAAAGAAATGGAAGTGGTGCTACCCTACCTACCACCACTAAACCTGAGATTAAACCTAAATTTAAGATTAAACATAAAGATTTAACTCTAAACCTAAAATTAAAATCAACCAAGCTGAGAAGGACACCAAAAATTAAATGAAAGAAGTCACGTGAATGGTGTAACTATTATAGCTCCTAATGTCCTAGTTTGTGTGATACTTTCTGGTGATGCTAACTAATGAACAGAGATTGATTTTTAGACTGGAGCATTTCTCTTTGAAAAAAGATTTATTTAGAGCTACTAAAGCATGGTGACCTGAGGTAAGCAGGCTGGGTACCTTAGTAACAACCTTTTGCTCGGTTCCCGGTATGCAACGGAGTCCCTGATATGAATCTTATATCATATTATACCATATACGGCCATGAGGAAGAATGGACCTGAGGGGTATGCAACTCTATGGCTCACCCCTTTGTCTGTAACCATGTCATATCTGACCATGTACAGCTGTCAATGCAAACCCACCTAAGACCTTGTAGAAACTTGAAAGTGTATATCAGCTCCTGACTTCCTACAAAAGGAGCTCAGTCTTGGGATGTGAATTTGCTGAGTCAGCACCAGTGCATTAAACCTGCTGCACGTTAGCTCGGACGCCCACGTTTCCTTTGTGCCATATAACAGTACTAATAAATAAGGATTACAATAAACAAACACAGTTTTGTTCCTCGTAGTATGGTCCTTGCATTGGTGACAATAGACGTAAGGACAGTCCCAACTTAGAACTCCCGTATCACACTCAGCCTTTAATGAAAGCTCTGGGTGATTTGTATACATGAGCATTCGAGAGGCTCTGAACCCAAATCCCATGCTCTATTATTTATTTTAATTATTTATACTTAATGAGCTTAGTAAGCACTTAATTGGTCAATAAGCTTTATGAAAATTAATCTTTCAACACAGTTAGTGGTATGGAAGTCATTAAAGAGGTGAAAGTATACCCAACTTGTTTTACATAATGCATTTTATCAATCTTGAAGGCAAATATAGCATTTCAATGATAACCATTCTGCTTATTTGCAACAGATGATATAAAAAATAAATGTGAATGTGATTATTTGTTTCTGGTTTTATTGATAGTTACATGGATTTGGGCAAATCATGATAAAGTGTGTCTGATGATGTGTTCTTAAGTTTTTTCTTTTTAAGTATTTATTTATTTAAGTATACAAGAGCTGGGGTACAGGCCAGAGGTGTGGGAGGGTGAGAGGATTCACCAGAGACAGAGTGGGGAGCAGAACAGGCAGGTTGACTGAAATACACTGCAGAGGGGAGGAGCAGTGGGGAAGGCAGGAGAGGTCTGTTGTGGCATGTGGTTCCCCTTCCTGGCCCAGGGTCAAACTTGCGCTGCTGTGCCACCAATGCTTCACAGCCCGGTGCTCAATCTGCTATGCCACCAGGGAGGCCCAAGTTTTAAGTGTTTACTTCCTTTATTAACTATCCTTGTAACTAAAAGTGACCAGAACTTTTTTATTTTATGTTCTCTGTTGTATTGATTTAGATATGAGATTTACAATGTATCTAGTTAATTCAGAATGTATGTAAGGTGGCTCCTTAAGCTTCAACTTTTAAGTCTTCCCTCCTTCCCTTAGTTCTGGGTATAAGCCAAGCAGTGAAAACCATTCCATAGGAATGCAAGGAAAAACTCTTTGATTTCCATTATATTATATAAATCCATGAACATGAGATATAAACTTCCTTCATCCAATCTTGTTATCAAACTAGCAAGCAGCCAGGATGAGTCTCAATTATTTGAAAACAAAATAGAAATGCATAATCAGAATAATATTTGTAATGATCACATTAATCAAAATATATTTATTTAGGCATATATTTCATGTCTCTTTAGTATAATTTGCTTCAGTAGTCTAAAAATTTCAGTAGGTGACAAATTTTGAAGTATTTACAATTTTGAATATTGAATGGAACAAAGAAGTGTTTCTGAATTTTTTTATGGCTTTATCATGCATGATTATATATGACCTTTCAGTAGCAGGCACTTATAAAACATAGACCAAAGTATGCAGCCATTATTCAAGACAACTTTCACTGTATCACAAAGGTTTGCATCTAAGTAACCTTATAAAGATGATTTATTTTTAATATAACTGAATAAAGTAAACACATGATAAAATATTAAGTTATTTTCAGCACATTTCCTCATATTTGGGATAATTTATTAATGGACTATTTATCAACACTTTGTAAAATAAGCTGAATATATTTTACTTTAATAGAATTTGATGAAACTTTAATTTTAGAAGGAATATAATATATTTTAACATATTGTTTGGAGTTACTACTACTGTGAACAAATCTTAGATGCTTGCATTATTTGTTTGATATATTTATATTGGAAAGTAACCATTAATAAGATAATATAAACTAATTTCAATTAATTCTTACACTGTGAATAAATACAGTTTTAGTAGTTTGGAGGAGAAAAAAAGAGACTGCATTTTTAAAATGAAACGCCACTAGTAATTTTTTGAGTTCCATCTAATCAACATGCCTTGTTGAAGCAACTGATAGTGGAAATCAATTTGAGGAAGCCAAGAATTTTCTTCTACCCAATAATCTTGCATTACTAAATAAAACCAACCACCTTTATTTTTCAGTGGTTAACAAAGTGCAATTTTCATTTTACTAGGCAAATGGAACACACTATCCTCATCCAACACGACTGTTAGGGATGCATCTGACAGATGTCAATCTAAAGTTAATTACTTAGTGACAAATTCACAGGAAAACATAAATAATAGTTGTATTTATTTTAGGTTATAGAAGACCAACTAAAGTTTTAGCAACTTAATATTCATTATATTAGCCTTCTTTTTCAAAATTAATCTCATTTGAGTACTTTTTTTAAAAAAAGATAAGACATAGAGAGTCTCCCTGGTGGCCTAGGCATTCAGTCTTAGCGTTATCACTGCCATGGCCTGAGTTTGATTACCCACAGACTGTGCAGCAGAACTCTCCTGTCTCACACTTGGCTTCCATTGGCAGTGTATTTCAGTCAATCTTCCTGTTCTGTTCTGCTCCCCACTCTGAATCTGGTGAATCTTCTCACTCCCCTCACCTCTGAACTATACCCCACTTCTTCTGTGCAAACATAAATAAATAATGAAAAAAAAAAAAGATAATACACAGGGAACTGCTTACAACAGTCCTTTGTTATCAGTAGAGGACACCAAATAATTACTTTTGTGTGTTTGTGGAAGAGGAAACAGTTGGGAATGAAGATCATAAAGGTTAAGAATAGGATCTTGGACTCCTCACATATTTAGAATTTGTGATTAATAATGAGATCCCATAAAAGGAAAGAGGAAGGGTAGCCTGGAAGATAAGAAGAACCTATGGTAAATAACCATTCTGAAGATAGACAGGCTGGCTGGATAAGGAACAATTCTGGAGGGCCTAGGAATCGGAATTCGCACTGCTACTCTGAATGCACACATCTGGGTGAGCAAACATCATGACTGATCTGCAGTGGCATGTTGAGAACAGTACTGAGACAAAGTCATTTGAACAGAGAGGGGCCTCCCTGGTGGCGCAGTGGGTTAAACAACGCACTATGAAGCAAACCTCAGCCACTACAGCACAAGTTCGATCCCTGCTGCCAGCCAGGGAGGGGACCCACATGGCGCAGCAGACCTCTCCTGCCTCGGCCCGATGCTCCCCTCAGCAGTGTGTTTCAGTCAGTCTGCCTGTTCTACTCCCCGCTCTGTCCATGGTGAATCCTCTCACCCCCACACCTCTGGCCTGTACCCCAGTGGTTGTATGCATAAATAAATAAATCTTTAAATAAAATTTAGCAGAGAAAAATGATTTTTTAAAACTGTTAAACATGCAACATAATATTGTATGAGCAATGATGAATATGACAATAAATAGAGATTAATTATCTCAGGAAGTTTGCAGACTTAAAATAACCCTACTATTTTTGAAAGTCTGGTATCTGAATCAACTTGTGATCAAATTCATTCCACTTGAGATGATTACTGTGAACTACCTTATCAAAATGAATTAGATCATGGGCCACATGTATTTTTTGAACAGAGTTTTTGGTATAAATTCGTAATATTGGAAAGAATTGAAAGTAATGTTACTGCAAATTTTAAAATCTTACAGCTGGAATCGTTTTGCTGCAACATGGTTTTACTAATATTTTGTTTTTTCAACTTTTAAACTATCAGAATTTGGGGCTGGTAAAAGAATAGTTGAAAAAGCAAAATCGTAGTGAGAGCAGGTTAGTTGGTTCTTCATGGATAAAAGAACAGAACGTGAATTTCTTCTCTTGGTATTTACAACTTTCATCAGGTATTCTCAGAAAGGATGGGAGATATCATAGGTGAAGCCAAATTAAAGTTCAAAGCTATTTCTTCGCTGCAATCCCAGGTTGTTAGTGAAATAGCTACATAAATGAGCCCAAATGTTCTATATACAACAAATTATAGAATAAGTTGCTGTAATATTGGGATTTTTTAAACAACTCTACTGAAACAGAGAAATATTTTCATTTTTCTGGGTGATCACCACCTCCTATAGATGCTTTTTATTATATAATCCATTATTGTTTAATCTTAGTATGCAGAAAAGATCTAAATATAGTGTGAAAGGCTAAAATTTTGTTGAATTATTTTATACCATTGGTGATAAAAACAACTTGATATCTAAAATAGATATCATTATTCTGGAGGAGGTAAAAGTGGGTACACTAATGCATATATACCTCTCTGATGCCTGAAATAAACATGAACAGAAACAGGAATTGAAAATAAATGTAAGTGATGATTAATAAGACATTTATCAAGTTCGCATTTACATAAATTGAGAAAAATCATTGCATTTAAAGAATATGATATTGGCATTATTCCTTATAACCACATGTAGCTAAAAACAAACACATATGTGTCTATTTTGATAAAATATTTTTGATTAAATATAAACTTACGTTGTATTTTTTAAAGAACAAATATCAATGTAAGAGATGTAATGGTATTATCATAAATCATTTTTTAACACAAATGACATCCTGGTCAGTTTTTGAGAGCACAATATTTTTTTTTCATTTTTTTATTAAAATATTTTAAAATTTACATATACTTGCCATTAATTGTAATCCCCATGTATTCCCCATCACCATCTCACCAGTGCACCATCACCTCAGTCCCTCGTGAGAGCACAATATTTTTAAGTCATTATGACCATCTGAAACTATGCTTTAACTTGCTTAACCAAAATATCAATCTAACCAAACAAGGCGAAATATTATAGTGCATCAGAGAAATGGAAATGTGACCCACCCTGTGAAACTTTCTCTGTCCCTTTTTATATCAGCATGATATCCACAATGGTTTCCTGACCACTTATTAAAAATTGAAAGGCAACAGCTATAAACTCTTAGAAACATAATGGGCAACCCACTTAGAGTAGATGTGGATTTTTTTTAAATGTTTGCCTGGAATGGCTGAAAGCCATCTATAACCTAAATCTCCCCAATTCGGGTGGATATTGTTGGTAATACACCCATCCATTTCAGTACTAACTGAACATCAAGTTTTGAAATTAAAATCCATTCTTGACACCGTGACAAGTATAGCTTCATGAGAATATTATTATTAGTTGAATATATGACACTGACACTGCTTGTCTTGTGAAATAAACCAAAATAGCTATCTATTAATACCTAATGAGTTATTGAGCTTATAAATAACGTCAGAAGTGAAAAACCCTATAAGATGCTAAATCTACAATAAACACACACAGGTGAAATTTCAACCTAGATAATTTTATATTTGTTAATGCTTTAAAATCCTGCTAATATTCAAATGGCAATGAAATTATGATATATATACACATACACACATATATAAACATTGAAGATAGGCGAATGAGTAATTACTGAAAATTATTCATATAGGTAAGTTTCATAATTCCTTGAATAAAATTATTCTTTAAGAAAACCTTATTTTTTTCATGTTCTCCTTTTTTTTGGCCTAAACAATCAAAGATAGAAAACAAGAAAAAAACAACCTGATAAACTGTTAATACCAATAATAAGAATACATACCCTTATCTGCTCCAATAAGAACAGAAGATATTTAATTTTCACTAGAAAATTATATTAATACATCAAGGAGATTTGTAGTGCTTTGTTAAATTACTGTTCCAGTGTACTAAATCTCATCTATTTACCTTTTATGTTTAATTTATTGTTGTGTGCAATAGAAAAGTATATTTCCTTATATTATCTGTCATTTTTATTTTGTTGTTCTTTTGACTTCTATCTCTTTAACTAATATATTTGCCTTATAAAACAAGATCCTAGAAGGAATGGGGTATTGACGCTTGAAGTACTTGTTGTGTTTTAAATTCATTACAAGAGAACTGGAAATTAAATGAATTCTTCTCCCACCAAAGTCATGGAAAGGCATGTCTAACAAGTTCACAGCAGCCCTTGTGATTTAGAGGGAGATTATCAGACCAGTCACCAAGTAGGGAGCGGGTCTAGGAGATTACTTTATACAGTCATCGCCTTTGGTGTGACCTGCGATAAATAAATACTGAAAGCTAGCTGCTCTGGGTATGTCAACTTTCACATTTCTTTCTCAGCTGGTCACTTTGATTCTCTTGCCCCTGGGTACAAATGCATGTACATAACAAGGGTGAGTAGGGAGCTATATTCCTCACACTGTATGAGGCCATAGGAAAGTAAATTTATTTAGTGATTTTTTTTTTGTTTGTTTACTATTTCATTGTTCCATCTTCCGTGGTAGTCACTGGCCCAGTAATACCAGCAATGGTTTTCAAATCCATGTAATCAAAACAAAGTGAAGAGATAAATAACACTTTTCAGAAGAGTAAGTTCATGAATTAAATTCAACAGTTTTTCACCATTAAAAAAAAAACATATTACTTTTTTGCAATTTGAGAACAATGAAAAGCTAACAAAATATACTTTATATAATAGTATGGGAATATAAATAGTTGTGGAATTTGATTTTCTAGGAGTTGCCCATTCTGATTTCACATTATTTACCTACATATTTTAATATCCATCATATTCGTTATTTTATGTCCTAAGGATCACTCACTCGAATGATCCTATTAGTTTTTCACACTTGTCTTTTACATGTAAAACTACTGGTTAAGAATAAATATCCCAAGAACGTATGTCCTGAATAGCTAAAAATAGGTTCATTTTAATTTCCAATTCCTCTTGCACGCTTCTAAATTCACTGTCATTATTTCTTTACATTCATAAAAAGCAATTATCCTTAATATATTTCAAAATCAATCAGTTCACAGTTGGGTTAGAATCACACACTTACAATCTGTGATTTTGAGTGTTCTCTTGACTTCTCCACTGCCCGATCCCCCACAACCATCTTCATCGTCACAGTCTCCGCTCACTTGGTCAACCAGGCCGCCTCCGCTCCCGACCTGCAGTTCCCCCTTATCGGGTTTGGGTGACCTTCCCTGTAACAACTAAATGTGCACAAGAAAAGCCTTTATTAATAACACATTCAAATTATCATCTAATAATACTATTCAAAACCACAGGTCAAAATTGGAACTACTTTTTTATGTGAATTCACGATTTCAGTATAGACATCTTTTCAATGCAAATCTAAAGGAAACATAAAAACTACTGAGATGCTAATAAATGATGGGAAGGTCTTCAGTCATAAAGAGCTTCACTGTGCACATTAGCTCTGAGAAAACTTTGGATAAGGCTTTGGAAAGCAAATGAAACCAGGCCTATGTACTCATGGATAGTTTGGCTAGAGAATCCTTTGTTTCTGAATCAACAAATTTTAAGCATGCTAAATCCAACTCCAATACAAGATGGCTCCCTCTGCAATATATTGGCTGATGCTATTGTGCTGTTTTGTAAACCAAGAGTCTAAAATTTCTCAAGAAGTACCACACTGTTCATTCAGAAAAAAATCATTCAAAAAGCTCCATCTAGATCTTGGCCATGGACATTTGTAACTTGAACTTTCTTGGATCACCTAGATAGTCATTGCATGCTGCACAGAAAGAAACCTTTAAACAAAAGATTTGGGTTCTACTTCTATTTCTAAAAATCACTCAAGAAATTGAACCCAACTTCTTGGTTCTTGATTCTCAAATATTTCATTTACTTTTATGAGCAAAATAGATGGAATAACCATTTTTCCCTATAGCACAGGAGTGCTGGTAATATTTTTGGATAATATTGGAAATGCCTGAACTCATTTTCAAAGAGGTACTGTTATGAATAATAGAATATTTCACTTAAAGCTAAGACTGAGTAAAATGAACCAGTATGTGACATTTACCCCTCTAAGGCAATTTTGGAGACTACATGGCCAGCCTTGAGCACTAGAGGGTACTGCTATATTATGAAAGAAATGGACCTCTATGAAATGGGCATTAAATTTTCAGGGTGCTTTATGAAAGTTTTAGGGTTGTTGCTTCTAACATATCTTCCAAATAATGATTAGCAGACAATAATTAAAAACAGAACCTAGAGACAAGACATTCAGCATTTAAAGGACACTTGTACAAGCAAGTAGAATTTGACAATTCAAAAGCTTTCAAAATGAAAAAAATTAGATGACATTTCTGAAATGCTACATTCTTTAAAATTTCCCTAACAAACTTAAATACTTATACTACAGTATAATACTGACAATAATTTTGAAATACTTATCAAAATTTAAGGTTCCTATCAATCATCAGCATTTCCCCAAATGTGTAAGTAGATGTCAACTGTTTAACGAAGATTTCTTCAAGGGTCAAGTGACACTAAATAATGTTAACTTCAAGTTTCTTTATGTTCAATGTGTTAACGTGTATACTAATCTCTGTGGGAAACACAGGTATGTAACAAAGCATATAAAAATTCAAACACTGAAAAAGGGAAGGAAATATAAATGGTATAAATTCCATATCATTTGCTATTTGACATAATCATTAAGGGTTTGGATTCTGAGGTTCAATATATTTAGATTTGAATCCTGGTTCTGCCACACACTAACAGTGAGATATTAGACTTTGGCAAGTTAATGAATGTCTAAAATCAGGACAGTAACATATAAACCATTATTCACATTGTGTGAAAAATAATTGTGAAATAGTCTACATGTTGGCCCATTAAAATTAATGCTTTGATTACTATCTATTATATATTCTATTACAACATTGCTAAAATATGGAACATACTAATCAAAAGAATTATTTGATACTTGATAAAGAATTCAACTTTATGACTTAGATAAAATCTCTTAAATTATTATTTGAAAGGTACAACAAAAGTCAAAGTCACTGGTGTTGTGTTATTCTCTTTTGCCTCTATATTCTTTTCCAACATTTTTATTATTTCCCCTTTACTTCCTTTGCATTATTACAATATTTCACTTGGTCCTTGGCTAGCACAAAGATGCAATCTCATAAACACCAATGATGTACAAATAATATGACTCAACTCTATGAATTTGAACTAAGAAATTAAAATGAAAAAACGTACATGAAAATCAGAACTTAACTATTTTTGGTTTTGATTGAAGGTAAGTGAATACATTCCTTTTCATAGAATGATTTATATATTGATAGTGACTTATAGGGCCTTTATTTTAAAGTTGATTATGGCATCTACATTTCTCTTCTTGAGTCCAATGCCTTAACAACTCAGCTATCACAGTCTCATACATTTATCCACCACCTCAGTGACACTCTAGGAAACATCTAGACACATGAACTCACATTTTAAAGAAGATAATTAAACAAGACTATATTTTAAACTGCTGTGGGTAGAACTGTAAAATGATACTCAAGTCTTCCATTCCTAACTTCAGAGAACATGCATACAATGTCGCTATCACATTCATTATATTACATAGAAAAAGTAATTTTTTCAGTGCAATTAGAGCTATTCATCCATTGACCTTAAATTCATCAAAAGGGAGATTTTTCTGGGTGGACCTAATGTAATATCAATTCCTTAGAAACAGACATCTGTCTCTGGCTAGCAGTGGAAGTGAAGGACACTTGAAGTTGGGGGTAGTGGAGGTGGGAATGAGATGTGAGGGATCCAGCTGGTGATCTTGAGTATATACACTTGAGAGCTATGAGGGGGTCAGCCAAAAATCCTATTGCAAGAGACAGAACTCTAAGAGCCCCCAAGAGCTCAGAGTGAGCCACCTTGTAGTCAGCAAGGAATCAGGTTCCCAGTCCCACAACTGAATTCACCAAAGACTTAGATAAGCCTAGAAGAGGAAAATTCCTACTGCATCAAGCTTGATGGACAAATTGACTGTACCTTTATGAGATGCTGAGCAAAGGACTCTGAGCAGGGGGATCACAAGCACTTCTGACCTATCAAACTCTGAATTAATAAATGGATGTTGTTTAAATGTGGTTGGTGGGCCTCCCTGGTGGCGCAAAGGGTTAAGCAATGCACTATAAAGCAAAACACAACCACTGTATCAAGAGTTTGATCCTCGCTGCCAGCCAGGGAGGGGACCCACATGGCGCAGCAGACCTCTTCTGCCTTGCCTGGTGCTCCCCTCAGCAGTGTGCTTCAGTGATCTGAATGTTCTGTTCCCCACTCTGTCTGTGGCGAATCCTCTCATCCCCCCACCCCCCCACACACACACACCTCTGGCCTCTACCTCAGCTCTTGCATGCATAAATAAATCTTAAAAAAATAAATAAATGTGGTTGGCAGTTTGTTATGCAGCAAAGAGACAATGAATATACTCTCACCCTCAAATGGATCACACTTACTTCTTGGCAAGCTTTTCACTTTTTGTCCCCTTTTCAGTTTCTCTGCCCCTTGACAATTCCTCTCTTTGTTTTCTAAGTCACTGAGCAAAAGACATAATTGCTATTTACTATGATCAACTTATCCAAATATAAACACAGTCCCATCTGATCCATGCTTTCAGGTTCCCAATAATCTTACCTCCCTCTGGTAGAGTCAAGCAATATCTTGTCTATTTTTCACGAAGGTTCTACCTTACAATGTTTGTGTTCTTACTACCCAGTCACCAAACAGCCACCAACATTTGTTTTCGTTCTCACAATCATAATAAGACTTAATTTATGAAAATTCACAATACATTTTTAATTAATGAAATTAATAGGCTTTTCACAGTATGATCTCCATTAAAAATTCCACTTTATTAGGAATGAACTATTCTGACATCTTGGTTTGCTCATCTTTTGCCTCACAACTTCAAGAAAATAAAGATAAATGTTGCAGTTCCTAGTAGTATAAATGTTCTGTCCTTTCTTTTTAGTCTGTTTCCGGTAACTCATCTTGACTGTGCTCTCACCTGTGTACAAATTAGAAAGAAAGTCTTTATTTCCAGTCCTTTTTAACTCATTAGAGAGCATGTTGATCTCTAAGTAGCCCTTAGATACACCACTGTACTCTACTACCTCGTATCTCAAAACAGAACTATTCATCTCCATTATTCATGTAAGTAACATAACAACCTCTCTTCCCAACTCGATCACTGCTAGTGGACATTACCTACTACCATAACACCATAACATTATTTCCTCCCAGTATTTTTACCATGTCTTTTTTTTTTTTTTTTTTTTTTTTTGCCTTTAAGCTCTTTGTGACTAG
>JAGFMF010011577.1:1700988-1731111 GCA_019455555.1 Galemys pyrenaicus | reverse complement strand
GCAATAAAGGCTCATGTAGATTTTTTTAAAAAAGATTTATTTATTTATGCATACAAGCACTGGGGCACAGGCCAGAGGTGCGGGGGGGGGGGTGAGTGGGGGGTGGTGGTGGTGAGAGGATTCACCACAGAGAGCGGGGAGCAGAACAGGCAGATCAACTGAAGTACATTGCCAAGGGGAGCAGCGGGCGAGGCAGGAGCGGTCTGCCTCACCATGTGGGTCCCCTCTCTGGCCAGCAGCAGGAATTGAACTCGCGCTGCAGTGGCTGCGGTTTGCTTCATAGTGTGTTGCTTAACCCACTGCGCCACCAGGGAGGCCCTCATCTAGATGTTATAGTAATCTTATTTAGTTGAGAATGCCTCACATTTTCTAAATTTACATAATGCAAATTCCCACTCCCTTCACTTCATACCCATAGAGCATACTTTTGGAAATGAGGTCTAGGAAAAAAACCAGTCAAAGTTAGCCTGCAGTAAAGGTGCCACATAACATGTTTTGTTTGTTTTTTAATTATGTCTAAACACAATCCTCCTGCATCAAATTCTATTATAAAGCAATTTGCTTTACTTACAGGAATTGTGTGAATTTATTTGTCTATAATTCTGTAGATGCTAAACAAATATATTTTAATTCATTTTAAATTTAAAAGTAACTCATCCATCTTACCCTGTCTTCAAAGCTCTTTATATGTAATTGAATTGTTTTCACTTTTACTCAGATCTTCAGAGGACAAGATGTACTATATGAAGTTCAGGTTCATGCTTAATTGACTGGCAGATTGATTCACTTATTCATTCAATGACATAACTGAGCACATGGCATGTCACAATATGAATTTTGAAGTATATACATTTATATCAAAGGAGAAGACCTAGTCTTCATTCTTACATGCTCACTCTATTCTTCCTTTACCATTTAGGACTTATGAATATGTAACAAGATAAAATTAAAATAAATCTAAGATTTAGAAAATAGAAGCAGAATAAAGGTTGGGTTATGTGATTTTGCTAAATTATTTTTTTAATCCATAATCATAAATAAGTTAAAACAATTTTATTTCTGAGCTCTTGGGATCATCTCAGAAGTTGTTGAAACAAAAACTCGACATTGAACGATCATGTCCAGAAATACTTTCCAAATATATTGATGTTGCGATCCTACTTACTACAAACTAGAATGAAAAGGAATATTCTAATTACTCTTTTAAATGAATCTTTAGGAATAGTTTAAAAACTGATTCACGTAAAATTCCATTTTTTCTAGAGCAGGGAAAGAGTTTCAGCTTCACGACTTGAGTCAGAGGTAATGGAATCTGTCTCTGTTCTTTCACTGGGGGATCAGCTCTTTACAATCCTCTTCTCAAACACTTATGAGACAACAAGCAAATCACACCTCCAGGCTCTTGTGGCTCCACTCTTATAGGCAACTGGCAAGCCATTTTTGCAAAATATGGATAGTCCCAATGGAAGGGAGTCTCCTCCATACCCACAACTGCATACTTCATGACAACACAAACAAAACAACTCTATAGACCGATAATGAAGTCAATTTCTACAAAGAATGAAAGTCAGTCATGTGACTGTAGACAAACTATTTCTTTTCATTTTTGCCACATACATGAATAGCCACTGCATAAAGTCATAAAAAAATATAGAATGAATTTCCAAGAATCTTTCAAAACTTAAACTACAAATAGATTTAATATTATTTCTCTAAGACATTTTCTGCATCTGTGCAAGGGGAGAAGAATATCTACTTAAAAGTTCTCATGAATATATTTGGGTTAAATTTGCCAGCATATTTTAAGTATTAAGTGATGGTTTGTTATCTATATAATTATTGTCAATATAACCAACAAAAACTGATATTACTGCAGGTTTCCCCTGCTATCCAGAAATGGAATGCTCCTACTTGGTATAATTTGGTAGATTATTTGGATCTGGGTATGTTAAAAAGTTTGCTTATAGAATAATGGTAATAGTATTCCCAGATACAAATAATAACCTACTGAATCATACACAATAGGAATGATCTACTTTGGATAGCAAAGAAACCTGTATCCTATTTCTATTTCTGTAAAAGGAAATCCATTTGGGACTAAAAA
This sequence comes from Galemys pyrenaicus, assembly GCA_019455555.1. Taxonomy (NCBI): domain Eukaryota; kingdom Metazoa; phylum Chordata; class Mammalia; order Eulipotyphla; family Talpidae; genus Galemys; species Galemys pyrenaicus. The sequence continues at coordinate 1,729,007 of JAGFMF010011577.1, read as the reverse complement.
TGTCTCTCTCAAATTCACCCTCCTTTGACTCTCTCTGAGTCTTCCCAAATGTAAAGATGATGGCATTTTGAACACTTGAACATATTCCCCTGTCATGAAGAGAAAGTCAATCGATACATACATATTTATAGAACAATTACAACAGAGGAAAGGGCATGATTTTCAGTCCAAGCCACACATTAATTTGTGCCTTTAAGCAAATCACTTAAGCCCATTAAAACTCATTTTATTCTACTGAATAATAATGCAAGGGAGAGCACTTTATACATTATAAAGCACTGTACTCATTGACAGTGTTCTGTGCAAGACACTGAATCCATAAAATCAAGACGCAAACAAGATGAAAACAGTGAAATAAAACCAGCAACTTTGTTGGATATTCCTGTTTTTCTTAATGCCATGCAGTTTATCCAGCCTGTTGACTTGCTGAAAATAGTCATTTTCGATGACAGATGCTTCCTGCTTATGTTTAATTGGTTTAGGAAGTTCATTACAGATGCTGTCTTTGAGGATGAGTTTGGTGGGTAGAATAGCTGATGACTCTAACACAAACGTATTTCTTTCAACTGCTGAATTAATCTCTCAATCGACTCAATTTTCTTTTTACTAACTGTCTGGTAATATCCCCAGTTGTAGTGGCCTTTCAAACACTTTCAGTAAGTCAGGCTATGGACGGTTCACATTCGCAGTGTGTTTGCTATGAAAGAGAACCATATTCATCACGCATAAAATGTCTACAACTGAAAGTGCCTCAAGATAATATAAGGATACATCTCTCAGGCACTTTCCTCATCCTCTTAGAATCACTTGTGTACACAGACAAACAAGAAAAGAGGTGTTTAAAAACATTAGTCTTTATACAAGTACTACTGGTCATCAGTTCAACAGTAGACCTGAAATCTATTTTGCTGTCATACCATTGATTAGGTGAATGTTAAAATGTTGACAGAAAAATTTCAAACAAAAAATTGAATGATATAGAACAAATTATATATTCATTTTATCATTAATAAAACATCCTTAAAGAGTATGTTATATAGACTGAAAATATATAAATATATGCAATTAAATATATATGAATTTAATTTTGTTATAGAGCTATTGATTTCTGCAACTTTATTCAGTTTAAGTAAAGCTCATAGAGAAATATATAGGAAACAGGAAAACAACGGGAGTATAACATTTTCAAATTGGAAATCTGAGTTAAAATTCCTCATGAAGTATTTTTAAATTTATCTTTGTAACATATTTCAAATGAGAACTTAAAAAAATTCTCTTCATATGACATCCTCTCATTTTTTTGTAACTTAACTTCCCTCCCCTTAAACTTCCAACTCAGCACCCATCTCCCCTACCCCATTCTACCCTATTCTCACCCTCCTTACTAACATTATTGTCTTTTACAAATTTTTCTGATCTCAAACTTTCCACTCTCTTTCAAATTTAGAAAATATTTTATCCACATAACCTAACTACCACAAATCTCTAGATTTAAATCTCCAAAAGCTTTTAAAGCTCTATAGACTATGCTATCTAAGAAGCCAAAGACATTTTATAACTTGTCATGTTATGTTAAGTTGACCAGACACTGAAGTCATTTCTGTAGGATTTCTTGTCAGTGTTGGCTTCAAGTTTGAGCTGTGTGTCTCAGCTTCTGTTGTGCTCATAATTTGAAAGGTCATGTTCTGTTGGCATTTAGTTTATGCAATGCTGTCTGACAATTTATAAAAGCCTTGTGATTTTGTAAATAGAATACTGAGCTTCAAAAAGGTTTGCTGCATTCATTCTCTGGCCTCTAATACGGCAAAGAAGTCATTTATTCTTGTTCACATAAGATACTTCTGTGTCTCCCTTCCGGCACCTGACACTTCACTCCAACTCAAAACATGACCAGAACCATTGTTTGAGTTATCATATCAATAGTGAGTTGATAAGCTGATGCAGGAACTGGTCCATATTTTCAAAGCTAAAAGCAAATGAGCAAATTCAGGTATAAAATGTAAATAGGAGCATAAACACAACATCAGACAGAACTCAGAAAAATTTGAGGTCATAATAGGAAGCATGCATGCCAAATGTTGTCCGGTCTCAAATGGTTCCTGTGAAACATCTATGTGAAAACACATCAAGGACCTGAAAAGTGAAAAAGCAAAACATTCTTCCTTACAGCATGATTCCACAGTTAATGTCAGAGTGTCTATCAAAATATCCATTAGTTGGACAGGCACAAAACATCAATGATGGGTATAGGGAAGGAAACAAGGACATTTCGTGGGAAAGCAATGCTTAAGAAGCCTGTAGCAGGAGAGTGGAGGAAGAAGGGGAGAAGGAATGGGTTATATGTAAAACATGTAACATGTATAAAGGAATAAGTATATGTGCAATACAAATTTCTCCAGATCAAAATTTTATTATAGGGCATGAGCTATAATAATTCCATTTCCTAAAATTAAAACAGAAGGTAAAATGGTTTCTGAATATCACTACTGTACTTCCAAGATAATTTATTAGTTTTCTAAATCATTATCACATATTCACCTACTGGTGATACTCACATGTACAATAGGGTAGAAACCATCTAGTATTCTGGCTGATACAGGTTAGTCTATAATTTAAATTGATGATTTGAATCATAAGAATGATTGAAATATGAAATAAGTTCAATATTTTGCATTTCTGAGAAAAGTAAATTTATAGTATTCATGGTATGGTTTATCATGGAGGAGTGATTTTTAACTTGTCAATACCCTACAACTCTTTAAATCCTCATACACATGGGAAAATTTTAATATGCTCTATGGTATCACATACTAATCAATACACACCTATTTGTCCCAAATACACAATTACTTGTGACCTATCACACCACAGGGAATTACCTAGGTCTGGTACAGGCAATTAACTTGCTGTTGAGAACATTCCAAGTATTTGCCTTTTTAATCCATATCATGTCCTGGTAATATGGGGCACAACAACTGAATTTCCATAATCAAGAACTAAACCAAACTAAACATCCACTGGTCTTGAAAAATACAAGTGAACAGATGGATTGAAGATGAACATCAGACAAGTTAAAATTATCTGGTGAAATCAGGCTCCTGGTAATCACTTTCTGTGAAAGTGAACAGGACCCATGTTATAAAGGCAGTCCAAACGTTGCATGCAGTTCCTAGTTAATGATATAAATAGTATTAATTTCACACGTGTTGTCAATAAAGCATTTCTCTAATTTCAACTCATCCACTAAATTTCTCTTCAGCTGGTTCAGTCTTTATGTACAGAATTGGCAGAACTGCCCTCTCAGCTATCAACACTGTCAAAAAGACCATATAAATTCTACCCCAAAATATGGGAATTAGCATTATATATACATTATTAAATAAAATTATCACTTGACACTTATTTTTATTATCTCAATCTATTATTCCTATCCAAAACACAAAATTTATGTCACTCAGCTACTATGCATTGTGATCACTGTCCTGGAACCATTGATCTGTGAGTCTTGGTGGAAAGGCAGAAAAGAAAAACATGGAGGAAGAAAGTGGTAGGGTAGCAGGAAGGGAGGAGGCAAAGGAGGAAGACTTTAATCATGATACATTGCCAGCGCAAGCACTCCCTGATTACAGAAGAATTTTATTTGTTAATTCAAACGAGCTTCCATTACATTTTATGAAAGAATTGTGAAGGTTTGCAAATTCATTTACAAACTAGCTTTGGCAACTAATTTTTATTTCCTCTTTGGCCAGCTGTGCAGAATTCATTCTCAAATGCTCTATTAAAACATTCTAGGAAAGATTCCCCTAAAGTTTCCTAGTCTATTAAAGGTTTACTTCCAAAAGGAGCTCATTCTGATCCCATTTAGTATGGCACCCTTGTGTATGCCAGATGGTAACAAGAGTTATATCTTCGCAAATGTCATTCTGAGTTTCACCTTTGCAATGAAATTCCTTTAATCTATCTTTCTTTTACATAAACTATAAAAACATGAACAAAGATATGTCAAATGTAGATTGAGGGAATGTCATTTTGCTAAATAGCCTAGAAATAATTTGAGAAAAATGAGAAAAACTTGTGGTTGCCTTGGGATGAGGGGTAGGTGAATATTTGACTGGAATTCTAGGTCCAATTTGCAGATTTGTCATTTAAAAGTATGAGCTTAAAGAAATCATTTAATATTGCTGAATCTCAATGTTTCAGCTGAAAAGATGAATCGGTCAAAATATTAAGTGCATAATTCCATGGGGACTACAAATGATGTCAAATATTCATGAATAAGAAGGAGGAAAAAAATTTTAAGTGCATCTTATAGATCAAACACTTTTAATTCAAATATGTTTCAAATCATTTTAACATTTAGTTCAGAAACAGGTATTATGTATATTACCTAAGACTGATTTAGTAACCCTTATTTCACTTAAGACTTATTTCAGCCCTCCTTCACATTCATTTCATTCTATTCCTTTTAAAAATATATTTTGTGTTTGGATTTGCTTTTAAGTTACAGTATATGTTTCCAATGGATTGAACTATAATTCTGCATAAATATATGTTCTAGTCTTCATCTCTTCCTAGCTCAGAAGGTAACTTTATTTGGAATTAGGCTCTTGAGAGAGGGAAGCAAGGAAAAATGAGGTCATATGGGTGGATTCTGTCCCTCTGTGATTACTGTCTTTAAGAAAAGGGGCAGAGGGCCTCCCTGATAGCACAGTGCAGTTGGTCGAGGGTCACACTGTGAAGCATCTACAACACAGCGGGAGTTCTATCCCCAGCCAGGGAGGGGACCCACATGGCACAGCAGACCTCTCCTGCCTCACCAGCTGCTGCCCTCAGCAATGTGTTTCAGTGATCTGCCTATTCTACTCCCTACTCTGTCTCTGGTGAATCTTCCCACCTCCCTGTGACTCTGGCCTGTACCCCAGCTCTTATATGCATAAATAAATCTTTAAAAAAAGGGGGACAGAGACAGACATGCACAGACTGAAGACTGCATGAAGAAACATGGGGAGAATGGCATGTGATGGTGGGGGGTTAACCTGATGCCTCTTGCAAGTCAATGAATGCCAGTGACAGCCACCAGCTTAGACAGAGGCAGGTAGCAAACTCTCCCTTACTGTCCTCAACTGGAATCAAACTTCCTGACGCCTTAATTTCAGACTTCCACCCTCCAGAACTGTAGCATAATACATTTCTGTTAATTTAAGTCACCCAATTTCTGGTAACATGTTACCAACTAATATTTTATAAAGATTTATTTATGCCTACAAGAAGTGGGGTACAGGCCAGAGTTGTGGTAGGTGAGAGGATTCACTAGAGACAGAGTAGGGAGCAGAAAAGGCAGATCTACTGAAATACACTGTTGAGGGGAGCAGCGGGCGAGCCAGGAGTTTTCTGCGCATGTGGGTCTCCTCCTTGGCCGGGGATCAAACTCATGCTGCAGTGCCTGAGGATACTTCATAGTGTGGTGCTTATAACCCTGTGCCCCCAGGGAGGTCTCCTTATTACAAACTAATTTAAAGACAAAGACTGGAGCCTCCCTAGTGGCACAGCAGTTTGAGCGCCACACTGTGAAGCATTGGCTGCACAGCAGAGCGGGTTCAATCCCCGGCCAGAGAGGGAACCCACATGGCGCAGCAGACCTCTCCTGCCTCGCCCACTGCTCCACTCACCAGCTATTTCAGTAAGTCCACATGTCTGCTCCCCACTCTGTCTCTGGTGAATCATCTCACCCTCTGTACCTCTAGTCTATACCTCAGTTCTTCTATGAACAAACAATAAAAATAAATAAATCACCAGTGAACCATTTCCAGAACTTATCCACATGATCTCAGTTATATGATAGCCATAGTTGTAATACAGAACATAATTACTGTCTTAGATACTAGTTCCTTGTGGAACTGTGAAGCTCTTCTCCTTGTACATAATTTTTGGCTTTTGTGGTGGTTTCTCTTGTTCTACAGAAGTTTTTCATTTGATGTAGTCCCGTGGTTATATTTTTGCTTTTGTTTCTTTTGCTATTGGAGTCAAGTCTCCAAATACATTTAGAAGGCTGATGTCAAGGAGTCTGTCACTTATGTTTTCTTCTAAATATTTTATAGTTGCAGGTTATACATTTATGTCTTTAATCCATTTTTAATTATTTTTGTGCAAAGTGTAAGGCAGTGATCTAATTTTGTTCTTTTACATGACTGTTCAGTTTTACTAACACCATTTTTAGAGAAAACTTTCCTTGTTTCCAGCTTAATAGAATACTCATCACACCTTGTTGTATATCCAGAGATTATAGTATTTGTTTAGATATACTTATTTTAGACTTATTAAAAAAAAATCATAGTTTTAACCTTCCAACAATATAAGAACCTTAGTTAAACTTTATTGAGTTACTCCCAATCTGTGTCATACATTTTGTTTTAACATGTATTATAAACTCCAGAACACATTATATTTCTCCTATTTCTCAGGTCTAATTCACAATAAAAATCTCCAATGAAACTATTTTCTTCTAGTGGCTTTGACAAATTTTGGTGTCAATATTTTCCACCTTCCACAACAAATTTGGAAGTGTTCATCTTCGTATATATTTCTTGAAACTGCTTGTGTGATATTTAGTCTTATTCATACCTTAAGTGTGTGTAAAATTAATCATATTCATACCTTAAATTTTTGGAAGAATTGACCAAATATTCCATCTGTGCTTAGGATTTTTTTTTTGTGAGAAATCTTTTAATATAGTTTCTATAATAGATACAGAGCGGATTTGGATTTTCAAATGTCTTCTTATGCAAATATTTTAAAGATTTTTCAGTACCCTTCATTGCTTCCTACCATTTCATGCTTCTATCTGGGATAAATCTTGCTTAGCTGGATAAACTAAGGTGTTTCTCTTATTTTACGTAGAAGTAAAAACTTTACAACATTATATAGGTTACAGATATAAATCATTATAAATCAACATCTTGATTTAGTATGTTAAATTCATGAATGAAAGTCTAATCCTATCCTCCACCATACAATTTTGACTCCTTTTACCTATTATATTCACCTTCCTCTTCCCTTCCCATTTTGTATCTCTTATTTTGATCTTAGAGTTTATTTTTCTGTTATTTCATTATTTCCTTTTGTTTCTTTATGTGCCACATGAGTGAAATCATATAGCATTTGTCTTTTTTGGTCTGCCTTATTTCACTTAGCAATATATCCCCTAGGTTCAGTTATGTGGCTGCAAATGTCAGGATTTCATCTCCCTCTGTCTCTCTCTTTTGTATCAGAGTAGATCCCACTGAGAATACAGATCATATCTTTATATTTTCATCTGTCCATGGACATGTGAATCATTTCCAAAATTTTACTATCATGACTAATTCTGTGATGAACATACAGGTACATATATCTGTTCAAATTATCATTTTTGTATTCTCCAGGAAAATACCCAAAATTGCATAACTGGAACGTGCAGAATTTCTGTATTTCGTTTTTTAAGGAATTTCCATACTGTTTTCCTAATGGCTGCACCAACTAACATTCCCACCAGTGGGGTACATGGGTTTTCTCTTTTTCACATTCTAACACTTTCTCCTTGTCTTTTGGGTAACAGTCATTCTCACAGGTGTCAAGTGATATCTCTTTGTGCCTTTGATTTGTATTTCCCTAACAGTGAAATTATGAACATACTTTCATGTACCTATTATCCATATATTTGTCTTCTTTGAGAATTGCCTATTTAGATCTTCTGCCCATTTTTTAGTCAAACTGTATATGGGGTGGATTGTTGTTTCTAAGTTGTATGGGTCCTATATATATATTGAATATTGAACCCCTGTCATACATGATTTGCAATTTTTTTTCATTTAATAGGATGTCTTTTCATTTTGATCGTGGTTTCTTTCACTGTGCATAAACTTTTAGTGTGATGTATTCTGATTTATTTACTTTTGCTTTTGTTCCAGTTGCATTGGAGTTGAATTCTCAAAGATATTTCTAAAAGTGATATTTAGGAGCATAAATCCCTGTTTACTTCTATGTATCACATGGCTTCAGGTCATTTTGAATTAATTCAAATGATTTTGAATTGATATTTTTTTCTTGTGTTAGATAATGTTCTAACTTAACTCTAATACATGTTTGTATAAGAGTAAATACAAAACTGTTTTTGTGGCAGGTCACATCCCATTCAAAGACTATCGCCCAGTCACTATGAGATTATGGGAAATTTCATTCTGCTCTTTGGAATGCTCTGGCATAGTCTCTCAGACCTGCACATAACATTTATTCCATAGACAAAATAATTTATCTGTGGCCGTGATTACTTTACCCGGAGATAGGTCCCTAATCCTCAGCTTTCATTTACAACCAGAAAGTGCACCCAGAGAAATAAACACTGTCAACAGTTCATTTTGGACTGTTTCTCTAATCTATAAATTTTAGTACTCCTGATTGTTTCTCTTGCCTTATCTTTCTGCCTTAAAAATTCATATTTTTGCGATTTAACTGACTTTTAGTCATTGCAACACCACTGTGACCCACACAACTTATTTAGTACTTAACTTATAATCATAAAAATAGAAAATTCTCATTATTATAATGATCACTTTGGTACATGTTATTGGGTTCCTCCTGCCTCATCTTGAAAAGATGACCCATAGGTACACTGAAATATACCAAGAGTGATAAAGAAGCAGTAGATTGGAACTTATGATGAGTGAGTAGCTTAGAATGTGTCAGTGTTATCTTGTTTCCAGTCATTTGGCCTACTGTGATTCAAATGTGTGATACCTGAGTCCTTTAGTGATGTTCCTGCATAGAACTCTGTAATCACATAGGTGTCACAGAAGACATAATGAGTGTTACTGTTAACTAGCTTCTTCAGGTGGTTCTGAGTTAGTAATTTATTTTGGTCTGTAAGGTTCTAGATAAATGGGAAAGAAACAACAAACAGGCCAGAGAAATAAAACACAGTGAATGACAGGGACATCAGCATCTACTTCAAATGATAAGAAGATGGGGCAGAGCTGAAGAGAGTCAATATGTGATTGGTTTTAAAAGAAGAAAGTCCTAGAGGAGAGAAGATATGTCAGGACCATTTCATCACCTGGAGTATTCAAAAAACCAGCAGATGGTCACTGTACATCAGGACTCGATTTCGTTCCATCACAGACTGAAAATTGTATTGGTGATTCCAACTGACCCAATAACTTCTCAGCCTGATAAACAGTGCTAAAGGTAAATGCCTGCAGTGCTCTTGGAGAGATTTCTGTTTTTCCCACTTGGAAATAATAAGAATAACTTTTTTTATTATTATAGAAAAAAGTCATTCTTATTATAGAACTTTAGAGAGACAGAAAAAACTTAGGTAGGTCAATAAAAACTTTCTACATTTCAATTTCAAATGTCCATCACAGTGCTTTCATTTGTGCTTACCTGGCATTTTGCCCAAGCATCTGTACCAGGTAAGTGTCGTTGGCTGTTGAAATCTACTTCACTGTGTCTGTTTTTCCAGATCTCTGTCTGGTGTTTGGATGCTAAGTTCTGCCTGCTGATTCAGGAATATTAATCTTTATTCTTCCGAACCCTACTGTACCAGTATGATGTTTGTGGTTGATGAACCCTTTTTAATAGGATGTTATTTAGTTCTACTAGTAGACAATTTACACAGTCTGGAAAAAAAAAGTATCACCTTTTACCCCACATAACTTAATTCATAATCTAAAAGCTGATATTTTCATTTAAAATTAAGTATTAGCACCCTGTGTTATATATCACAGCAGCATGATGAAAACTATGGTGAATGCAAACTGACTTCCTATCAGTGCTGCTCTCACCTCAGTCTTTCCTCTCTTTTCATGTATTTAGTACGCCATTGTTTAGCTTTTCCTTCATGGGTCCCTAGAAATGTACAATTGCCCCTTCTTTGCATTGTAGTCCTTCCTCAAACAATATTTCTATCCCTCTTTCTGTAGGTGATTCCATTTGAGCATTAAGAAAAATATGACCAGCTAATTAGACAACTTTAAGTAAGGGTTTAGTGAGAGGAAGACATATACCCCCAACATTACAAAGAGGGTTAGTTAGACTGCCAAGTTAGTGCATTGAGCACCATCACTGGTTCGTGCTCTATATTAGTTATAGCTTCCAATCAGTAGGGCATAAACAGTTGAAATGAAAAGAAGTCTGAGTGTGTATGTGTGCAAGAGATTCTCTGAGTGCATTTGTGTGTGTGTGTGTGTGTATGTGTGATAGCAGCTACTGCATGTGGTTATCACTAGGTTTGACAGGGAAGTATTCATTCCCAAGCTCACTCACATGGTTGTTGGAGGACTTAGTTCCTTGGGAGTTGTTGGACTGAGAACTCATCTGGTTCTTTGCAACAGGGACCTCTCCATAAAGCGTCTCATAGCATGGCAGCTCTCTATCAGAGCAAACAGGCGAGGGAGCCAGAGAGTAACTGCAGGAGAGGAAGAAGACTAGTAAGATGCCAGCCACAGCTTTTGCAACCTAGTCACAGAGGCAACATCCATCACTGTTGCTGTGTTCTGCTGATTTGAAGCCAGGGACTAGGTCCAGCCTACACTGAAGCAGAAGGGCACACACCAGGACATGTTCCAGAAGGCAGAATCCTTGAGAGCTACGATAGAAACTGAGTAGGACATCATCCCAGCTAATTACCACTTTCCTCTTAAGATACTTAACTCTTAAAATACTTAGTTCTACCAGCTAGAGTGCAGATTTTTTTTCAAGTACTGCCTCTCACCCTCAAACTTATTTTAGTAAACAGAGAAGTTTGTTTATCTTAACTGCCATCAAACTTGTGTACAGTCCACGCTCACACTGGAGACCATCTACGTGCACAAGTCGATCTCCTAAGAACCCAGGCGTTGTTGACACAAAGGTAACTAATTTTGCCCACGTTGGAAAATCCTTCCAGGTTCCTCATCCCCATTCTCCACTCTGAGGAGTGTTGATTGTTTTCTATAACTGGTCTCTAATTCTCCCTGTCACTGGGGCTTCTGTAACAATACTTCTGCCAGCATTTTCTTTTGTCTCCCTTTTGCAATGTCATTTTCCTCTATTCCCGTGTCATTTCAACTAAAAGGGATATTTTCTAAGCATTTTCTATCAAGGACTGTGTCTGAGCAATGTGTCTTGACTACTCACATCAATTGTAATATCCAGTTTCTTTTTCAGTTTTCTTTCTGAGTTCAAAAATGACTCAACAGCAAAGAGAACTTTATTTTCCACTCTATAGAATGAGGACACTGATGATTTTGCGAGACAGTTCTAAGAATTGCTAAGATTTTATTGTCTGAATAGATTCTATTATTTGTGCATGCTTATTTATATGATTTGTTTATCTTTTCCTATGAGATTTCAAGCTTGGTAAAGGAATTGTTTGTATTTATTAAGCTACTATGTACTAGAAACTAGAGAAACAAATTTAGTAATAGTAAAAATCCAAACCTGGAGAATCTTCCAGTGTCATTATTGTAACTAGATGCAAATGCATTGTTATTCATCTTTAAACACATTTCAATAAACACATTCAATCTGAAAGACACTTAGTGAAGAAATAGGCTTTCTTAGAAAAGATAGCCACAGCCAGTTGTGTATAAAACAAATTAAGAAAATGGAACTTGACAATTTATATTTTGAATAAGATTGTAAGGATCTCTCTTTGTTAAACAGCTGTAAGAAAATGTGTAAGTTTAAATAATGTTTATTCATAGGAAAAGTACAGGGTGTCATAAATTGTGTCACTAAAGTTTCCTGACCTTTAGATATTCAGTTTTTCCCCCTGTTTACAATCTAAGCTGTAAGGGTGTAACCACCAACCAATCAAAATGAACACTAAAAGGTCAGTGCCTTACATATTATAGTTGCTTTTCAAAAAGAAGTCTTAGGCATTCAAATTGGGGCACATCCTTGCAAGTCCAAACTTGTAAAATAAATCCTGGTGACATAAACGAGACCCAGGTTCCTGGTAAAAATTGTAATAAACATGAGGAGAAAGCCCAACTCCCCATCTTTTTACTTTCTTATGCAAAAATTATTCTCCAAAACTCTAATAAGCTAGGTATAGAAACGAGATAAACAATGTCAAGAAGGTCATAAAATACAACAACCTCGAAAATATTTTCCAGCCTTCAAAGTTCAAAATTAAGAATTTTCTTAGACTTACAAATTAGCACATACAGGTATTTTGGAACTACTTACAGGTTTTAATAATTTCTATTAGGGCAGCCATCCATCTTATCAGTTACTTGTTAGTAAGTGATAATTATGACATAGGATAATTTCTCTTATAAATTATCTCAGCATGTGAAGCAAAGAACACCAGTTTCAAAGGTATACATTATCTTCTCTGTACAGTGAACTTGATGGGATATGGTTTCTATTTGAATTTGCTTATTCTATGTATAAAAAGCAAAACAGGGAAATAAACTGTATATTTTAAAACATTTTTAAAAATTGTTGATCTTGTTGCCAATAGGTTTTAACGACTCTGAAGAGAGGAAGGCTTGGCATCTTTAGGGACATACCTATGGAATAAAATTAGGGCTAAAAATAGATTGAAAAATACACTGACCTATTGATTAGCCCAAGGCTGGAAGCAAGTCTGTCAGTAACATGAAAGCATCTAACCATAATGGAAACTAACATGCTGCTTCTGTTCTGAATGAAGGTGAGGGCAAATAGAGAATGATTACCTCCATGGCCTCATTTACAGGAAAGTTTGAGAAGTTGGAAAAACTATGAGAAAAAGCAAATGTGATGGTTTGGGAATTAAGCCATAGACAGAAAGTATGTTCTAAGGTGTTAGGATAAGCACCTAATTAAGCGCCCGCAGGCTGAAGCAAGAGGAGGCTGATTTGGAACTGGGTTTTCACACTTCTGTGGTACAGAGAAAAAAGTGAAGGCAGTGTCTCTACAGAAGCTTCGGGCTTAAGGCTTCCGGGCTCTACGAGGCTACAAGTCTGTGGCTGTTAAAAGCAAAAGGCCAGCTCTTAATCTAGCCAGTGCTGTTCTGAAAACCCAGAAAACTTTACCATGTGCCTCCGGTAAATTGTCACCCTATAGAGAAAGGGCACCTCAAAATCCCAAAGCTTCCATTTCTCCAAGTGAAAGTTTCCTTGTTAAACTATATGGCCAGCAATCAGTTACTGCTTCATCTGCATTTGTGAAAATATTTTAATGGTTTCACTCTGTAGATCGTGTGATATCTGGGACAGTGTTGCTGTCACCGGAGTGATGGTACAAGGTTTTCAGTGGTGCAAATTTTTGCAAGCTGCTTCTAACAAAAGCTGAAAGGGAATTTATTTTTCCCTTGGTCAGATCATAAAAGCATGCAACTGGAGAAAATCACCTTTAATTTCAATTCTAAGATTTTTCTACATTTTAACGTTTTTACTGAAATGACACAGATTTACAACACTCGATACGACTGAGAGGTACAGGCTCACACCCTTCATATGTGCGTTACCACAACACACCCACCGCCAAGGCACCCATAATGCGCCACCGTAGTCTACTAAGCCCCTCTGCACTTTGCTTCCCATCCTCCCCCACCCTTTCTGGTAGTCTCAGTTCCAGTCAGATTTCTAGAGTTTGTTTTGTTTTGATCTGATCCGCCCCCCTTTTTTTTGTTCCTCTAGATAGAATCCAGTATGTCTTTCTCCTTATTTTCCTTACACTATATCCCCTCCAGTTCCATCCTCATTGTCACAAATGGCAAGAATTATCTCTTTTTACATTTGATTAGTAGTCCATTGTGTATATACACCCCATCCTTCCTAATCCACTCATCGTCCTTGGCCACATAGGTTCGTTCCACAAGTTGACTACTGTAAATAGTGCTCCAATGAACATACCAGTGCATATATCTCTTTGAATTAGTGTTTTTGTTTTTCTCCTAGGAGTAGAATTGCTCTCTCATATATTAGGTCTATTTTTAATATTTTGAGAAACCTCCATACTATTTTCCATAGTATGGGCTGGGCTGGTGTATAGTCCCAGGAACAGTGTATGAGAGTTCCTTTTTCTCCACATCTTGCAACCACTTGTTTCCGGTCTTCTTTTCTGGGCCATTCTTACTTGTGTGAGATGGAATCTCATTGTGGTTTTTGATTTGAATTTCTCTAATGACAAGTGATGATGAGAATTTTTTCATGTGCTTATTGGTTATTTATATGTCTTTGGAGAATTGTCTAATTAGTTCTTCTACCCATTATTTTTGATTGGGTTGTTTTCTTTTGGTTGAATTGCCCAAGTTCATTGTAGATCTTGCCTGTCAGTCTCTTGTCAGCTGTATGGTGTACAAATATTTTCTCCTATTCTGTAGGGTGTCTTTTTGTTTTAGTGAATTTATTTTGCTGTGCAGCATTTTAGTTTGATGTAGTCATGTTTGTTTGTATTCTCTTTTGTTTCTATTTCTGTTGAGATGATTCTGTTGAGACATTACTGAAATGATTATAGTGTTTTCCCTAATTTGTCTTCTGTGTATTTTATAGATTCAGGTTGTACATTGAAGTCTTTAATCCATTTTGAGTTAATTTTTGTAGATGGTGTAGACAGTGGTCTACTTACAATTTTTTTTGTATGTGGTAGTCCTATTTTCCCAACACTGATTGTTGAAGAGATTTTTCTCTTCTCCACTGCATATTCTAGACACCTTTAATGTAGACTGTCTATTCATGTAAGTGTGGGTTTATTTCTGACCAGCAGTCTTTTTAGAAAGGACTCACTTTGTTCTTGGCTATAATCCCATAAAAAATATAACTGTAAATGTATTACAAGTGGGAGAAAAGAAGTTTGACCACTAAAGCTTCAATGATTTTCTGCAATGAGGTCTGTCTAGAAGAAACCCACAGCTCTGAGTAGATACTAGCCAGGAATAGAGGTAGTTTTACAACTGTAGATAAGAACTGTGAATAGGAGCAGTAATCAAGATTGGAGAGTCACATATGCACAGCTCTGTGGGACAACCTTGTACATGCTACTCAAAATTCATCCCCCAAACTCTACCCTTCATACACAGAATGAAGCCATAGAAATACCTAAGATAATGGCACATTTTTCAAGGAGAGACTCAGGAAATGCTGAGTAAGAGCTAGACACGAGGGAACATGATATTGAAGACTTGTGTGACTTCTAATCAAAGAGGAGAATGGAATAACAACACCATACAAACCAGGGGGACAGATGTCTATCCAAACCACAGCTCCCACCCCGCACCTCCAAACATGCTACAATCCATTTGCTCCTGAGCAATGCCTAAGAAAATGTGAGTGTGCTCTTCAAATCAAGTACAATATAGTAGATTAATGGAGTCTTCTTAGAGTGGGTTTGGGCTTATAATGAAAATTTATTCCACACGTAAATTTACTCAACAGAAAAGGAAGGAATTATGTCTACATTATTTTTAAAGAATATGATGCTTTACTTGGACTTAAGTGATAAAAGGAGAGTGGCTGGGGAGATCATAGTCTCCTCTTGCATAACAAGGGCTCAGAAAACATGCTCAGTAAAAGTGCTAGTAGCCCTTTTCAGAAAAAAGTTACTGTTGGTATTTTAAACACCTACTAATGGATAGGAAATAGTTAATTTTACTAAAATAATTTCCAGATGAATTGAAAAGTTAAAGGTTAAATGTAGAAGAACCAATGTATTCAGATACGAGTTGACATTTATATACTCTCAGATGAGGCGAAGGCATTTAAAATCAACCAGAGCTGGAAATCATAAGGGAAAGGTTCATAGATCAAGTAGATAAAATTTCAAATCTCTATGTTCTAATTAAAATGCTGTCTTGTTTAGTAAAACCATATAAATTATAATTAACATGATTATAAATCATATACAGATATAGATAGTATAGATGTATATGTGTTCACACATGCACATATATACATATATGTGCACATATGTATATCTATATAGAGATACCTGGATACACATGTAGTATTTTCTATTTAGAAAGACATGATATAATTTATATAATATAGTTAGGTCTCATTTCAACATATTTTGTATATAAAATTAATTTTCTTATAAGTGATATGGAATTCAAGATCTAGAGAAAGAAAAATAATGTCCATTTGAGGGGTCAAGCAAGATTATGATGTGACTGCAGGTATGCACACAGCTATGCACTTTGCTTGTGCTGACCTTGACATTAATGTTGGTGGGAAATTCAGCCCTACAATGGAGAGCTGACTGATTCCCATGTATTCCATCAGGAAAGGTAAGAATGCTCCGTTTCTATTATCATCCATTTGGGGATATGGGAAAAATGACTATCTTACTAGTATATCCAACTGAGTAAATGACTGCATGAGGACAATGACGAGATGGTGGTTGCCAAAATTAAAGAGAAAACAAAACAAAAACCCATAGGTTTATGACTTTTCCATTATATTCATAAATAATCAGCTTAGAGCTAGATTCTAAATATGTGAGGGAGGACCTGCTTTTCATATTACATTTAGTTTTTATTTACTCCTTAGAGTAAAGTGGAGAAATTAGTATACCAAGTGCTGTTTTAAAGACAACCTCAAGCTTGCTCTCTTAACTATCTCAGTAGTTCTTTAAATAAGCATTTATTATTAACACTTCCTTATATTGATCATTTATTGCAGTGTTCAGAAAACTAACTCCTATTTCTTTGGCCATAAGTAGTAAAGAAAATAACTACTTGTTCCACACTTGTATTTTAAATATTTAGTATCAAAGATTCCATTTACGATAACTCAGATATGGTATTTCTACAGTCTCTTCACATTTCCCTAACATTTCAAACTGAGGTAATTGCATTCAAAGGTGTGCCTAAGTCATAAAATAAATTAACTCCATTTTTCTGTGTTAAATTGTTTATATTATGTGACAATAAATAACTGGTTTTAATATACAGAAAAGGTCATACCAGTGGACTGACAAAGGAAAGTTGAATATCTGAAGCCAATTTAGTTACAAAGAGAAATTAAATTTTAATACTATAGACAAAATATTTAATAACAAATAGATATATTCTTTAGTTAATACTCTTATTATAGTATGTATAAGGGATTATGTAGGCACTTACTTTCCCTTTGAATACATATTTAAAATAGAAACATTGAGTTAAATTTTAGCAAGCTTTAGTTATGAAAATTAAGCAAAACTTTATGGCTCTAATATGGTATTCATGTCAAAATAATTGAAGACAGAAAAATAATCCATTGATAAAAATGAGTATAATTATAAAAAGTGGAGAAAAAAATTCTCATTTTTCTTTTATGTTTACTTACTGGAAAGACTGAGGATATCTATAAAGAAAACATAAGCAAAAATAATCTGAAATGGAAATTTAAAAGCTGTCATATTGTCATTTTATGATGAGTTCTGTTTATTATATATTTGTCAATAATAGCTGTACTGTTTAAGTGGACAGAGAATGCTAGTCAGGGACAAAAAAAAATACCATGGAACAGGTGAAATGAACAAATTCATTCTCAGTACAAAATCCACTTTGGAATATTAGGGAAATAGTCATGAACACTTTTACATTCCTCACCCATCCACTAACCATTAGGAACAGTCTTCTGTCAATTATACCTGATCTACCTAAATATTCACTTTCTCAATTGATATTCTCAACGTATACTGTCCTCAAACTTCTCACAATGCATGCATGAACACAGTACATATAAACTATGCACATGCATACTCTACACACAACCCTGTCATAATCCCAGAAGTGATTACTACTTATCACCTCGTCTCTTTCTTCTTAACTTCTCTTTCCAAGTTTCCACAATATGCAGTGTTCTCTTCCTCAACTGTTCCCTTTACACAATCGACTACTGTCTGCTTCTTTCCATGTACTTAATCAGTTCCTCCTAAGAGCACTAAAGATTGTGCAATATTCCAAGTCATTGAACAGACAGTGTCCATGTCTTAATCAGTTTAGCATTTAGCACTACTGGACCTTCCCTTCTTGTTCCATTGAATTCTGAAAACCAGGTTAATATTTTTCCTGTTTTTGTGGCCATTATCTCTTCATTCCTTTTCTATAGTGTTTTATTTTCCCACCCAAGTATTTAATATTTTACCAATATTCTCACTTGCACCATTTTATTTACATCTGACTTGTAAATGACCTAACCCATACTCATACTTCATCTATGCCTAATAAGCAAATATCTTTAGAGCCAATATTTTCTGCTCAAGTTACTCTTTGCATTTCTAAATTGTGTAACCTACTGAACACAAAGTCAGTCAAACTGTGTAAAACCCAGTTGTTGCTCTAGAAATATCTTCTTCATATCTATAGACATTGCTTGTGATTTCTTTTCCTAGTTTAGTGCTACAGCCTTGAATTTCATTCTCGTCAAACCATTTAATCAGGAAATTCTTGGAAAACAAGACCCTTAAGTATTCCCACTATCATTAAAATGTAAGTCACCGTATTTAGGATTGTATATGGAGACAATGGTCTTCTTTCATCATCCCTTCAATTAACTTTTCATTCCATCATACCAGGATTCTTGGGTTCTGTTGATTGAACAAGGTTCTTTGTTTTTAGCTAATGCATTTCTTCATATTGATCTTTTTTTAAATTCAATATTCTTCCTGTTGTCTGAAAGTTTCCTAGCTCATATGAATCATCATCAACTTTTTGGGGAAGGATCATATGAAACAATTATCATTTGCATTCCTTGTTATACTTTAAAAGTTTATGTACCACTTCTCTTTTATTCACAGTCTTGCTGTTTTTGTCATTTTGATAGGGGGGTGATTATCATGTAAGAAATAACCAGTAGGAAAAGGGACTATACTTTTCTTATTTTCCTAATTTACAGAATCTTGCTACCTTTGGGGCACTAAAGTGTCAGGATAAAAACAACTGATTTCCCAGATCTTTTGGAAACCTGAAGAGTTTCATATGACCTGACAGACTTTAACGAGAGTCAACCAGAAGCCCACTGGTTATGATTATGGAGGAAGAAAAATCTCAGCTGTCACATGCTGTGTGCCCTCTGACTTGCCTGCTTCTTCGCGGGATCACAGAAACAATGTTAGCAGCAGCATCAGTCACCCTGGGACTACTGGAAAGAGAGACACATGTGAAGGATGACAGGTGGGAAGGAGAAAGGGCTGATTCTGCAATGGCATGACAAAACCAGTATGGAGACTTGATAGTCCCCATCAGCCCATAGCTACTAGCATCACAAAGGTGGGTTTCTGTTTTGGTTACAAGTTCAAAGTGAAAGTTTCCCAGGTGAAAGGGAACCCTTTGAAGGCAAGATCTTTACCCTAATCAGTTCTATAGCTTATTGAATAGCTCAATTCCTGACACACAGTAGATGATCCATACTAGTTTCAACTGAATTAAAAAAATGAACAGAACCAAGAAAACTCTGTAAGAAAGTCTCTCCTAAAATCAGACACTGAAGAAAAATGTCTATATCTGAATTAAAAAGGCATATAACAGCAAAAAGTTATATAGATTCAGAAGCTTGTTTCTTCATTTGGATTAAATACATTTGCAAGCACGAGAAAGTGATGAATTGTTAGTTAGAATACTGAGGTCAGGTCTACAATTTTCTTACCCTTCAATTATCCTTTAGCCTGAGGAAACTAACATGAAAGCACAATTGCTAGGTTCCAATTAACACAGCTACCATGTCAGCCCTTGTCACTTAAGTTATGAACAACTAAATGGCAAGCACCAATTTTCTTCTTTCAGTTCTGACTATTTGAAAGATACCTGTGGGATTTTTTTCTCTTCAGAGTACGTTGTACTTATTCACTTCCAATAGGAAGGAAATACCTGTCCACCTCTCAAAGACTGTCTATCCCTAAATACACTATGATAGAACAACCATGGAAGCCACAAAAGGGTCATGTCAGAAATTTAGTAAAGCATGACAAGTCTTATTTAAATGGGTCTTTTTATGTCACGTAGTTATAAAGGACTTGCATTCAATTTCAAAAAGTCTCAGTATGGGTAACGTGAACTGTTTAAGACTAAAACGAACAAATGATTCCTGCAATTACCTAGTGTTTCTCTTTGCATCTGTGCGGGAGTGGTCATACTCTTTCTAAAATGTAAGATGGAATCAATCCTCTGTGTGTGCCTTTTTTTTTCAAATCTCATATCTGAAACCATCAAAATCTTTCAGTCCTGAATTTATTTACTACTTTTTTTGATCCTCTCATCTGTTCTGGGCCTTTAGGTGGTTTTCATATCTTTGCTATTGCAAATAGTGCTTCTATAAGCACAGGAGTGTAGGTTTTCCTTCAAATTAGTGCTTTTGTGCTCTTTGAATAGGTACCTAGGAGTGGAATTGCTATGTCATGTGGAATATCCATTTGCAGTCTTTTGAGAAATCTTCAACTTCTTTCCATAGGGGCTGGACTAGTTAGTCTACATTCCCACCAATAGGGCTCCTTTATTTTGCATACCCTCACCAGCACTTGGTTTTTTTGCTTGTTTGTTTTTTGATATTGACTATTCTCACAAGAATATTAGTCAGCAATCAAGACTTCATACCATTTGCATCAACATGGATGGAAATGGAAGGGATTATTTGAAGTGAAGTGAGCCAGGAGAAAGATAAAAACCAGATGGTTTCACTTATATGTAGGATCCAGAGAAAACAAAGGATTGAAGAAAGACAAAGGGTAAGAATTACCCTAGAAAGCAGACACATGATCTGAGACATTCAGGAGGGAGGAGGAGGAAAGAAAGGGTAGAGAACAAAGTCAGGGAGCGGAGGAGACATTATCTTCCATATTTTGCTTTTTGTCAGAAATTCAGATGGGCGATACAAGGTAGTATGATAATTTAGAGAAAACTTGCCTAAGTATCTAATATTACAGATACTGTCTAGAATAAGACACAATAGTCAATGTGAAAGGTCACGACATTATGTGGGGATACAACTGTCATTAAAGTGCTAGAAATTGGGCCCTCCCGTGGTGGCGCAGTGGGTTAAGCAATGCACTATGAAGCAGAACGCAGACACTGCAGCACAAGTTCGATCCCTGCCACCGGCCAGAGAGGTGACCCTCATGGTGAGGCAGACCTCTCCTGCCTTGCCCGCTGCTCCCCTCAGCAGTGTGTTTCGGTTGATCTGCCTGTTCTGTTCCCCACTCTGTCTCGTGGATCCTTGCACTTCTGGCCTGTACCCCAGTTCTTATATCAATAAAAAAAATAAAAAATCTTTAAAAAAAAAAAGTGCTAGAAATTAATGAATGCCATATGATGGTACTTTATTCAAAAGGATAATACAATGGCAACAAAACCCAAAATACACAAGTAGAACTACATCAAACTAAAAAGTTTCTCACTGCAAAGGAAATCAATACTACATATAGGCAAATTACTGAATGATTGGCAAATCAATTCTCTGATAATGAATTAATAGTCAAAAACATATAAAGAGCTCACACAAACTAAAGAACAAAAAACAATTTATGAAAATATGGACAGAGGATCTGAATAGAGATTTTTCCAGAAGATAGGCAGATTGCTAATTATGAAAAAATATAGCATCACTAGTCATCAAGAAACTGAAACTCAAAACTACAATGAGATTTCACCTCACATATGATAGAATTTCTTTTTTTTTATTTTAATTTTTTTTTAAAGATTTATTTATGCATACAAGCACTAGGGTACAGGCCAGAGGTGTGGGGGGGTGAGAGGATTCACCACAGAGAGCAGGGAGCAGAACAGGCAGATCAACGGAAGCACACTGCTGAGGGGAGCAGCGGGCACAGCAGGAGAGGTCTGCTGTGCCCTGTGGGTCCCCTCCCTGGCTGGCAGCAGGGATCGAACTTGTGCTGCAGTGGCTGCGGTTTGTTTCATAGTGCATTGCTTAACCCACTGCGCCACCAGGGAGGGCCCATGATAGAATTTCTAATATGGAAAAGAAATAATTAAAAAGCATTGGGAAGGATGTAGAGAAAAGGAATCCATGTGTACCACTGGTAGGAATGTAGATTAATGTAGCAAATACAGAAAACTGTATGGAGATTCCTGAAAAAATTCAAAATTGAACTAACACGATCACACAATTCTATCTGGATTTTATTCAGATAAAATTAAAACACTACATATGAAAAGATATATGTACTACCAGGTTAATTAAATAATTATTTACACTAGTCAAGACATGGAAACATGTAAATCCTCATTGATGGATCAACAGATAAAGAAAATTATGTATACATTTATATTTCATATATGCATACATGTATATCCCAAGGGAGCATTATTCCATCATTAAAAAGGAGAATCTTGCCATTCTTGACAATATGGACAGACTATGAGGGCATTATGCTAAATGAAATAAGTCAGAGAAAAACAAATACCATTGACCTTAGTATATGTGGACTCTAAAAAAAAATAAATAACCAAGCTCATAAAAATAGAAAGTAGATGATATTTACCAGAGCCAGAAATGTACAAAATAGATAAAAAGGACCAAAGGTATTAACTTCTAGTTAAGAGAATAGATCTTAAAAGTTTTCATCACAAGAAAATTGTATTACTCTATATGGGGATGGATGTTATCTATACTTATCTTGGCAATCACTGCACAATATGTACAAATATAGAATCATTATGTTTAATACCTGCAATTTGTTAAGACTTCAAAAAAAAAAAAGATTATGCAGTTTCAAAGCCAAAGCAGAGATAACGCGTGTAGAATATGCTAAGTGTTTTACTGCATCAAGGGCAGACATAGGAGGAGGAAGAGTCAAGACAAAGGGAATGACTCTTTAGAATTTAAAGGCTTTAGAATCCAAAGGTCTAGGTCAAGTCCTGCACCACAGTTTTTTCTGAGTATAGGATTGCGCTTCTTAAACGTACTGAGTATTAATGTCCACAGTGTCCAATGAAGATTATAATCATGCTTTCCTTGCATTGATTTTTTTTTTCAGGTTTAAATATCTGCTGATATAGGTAAGCAAGAAAAAGTACCCAGAAAATCAGAAGAAATCAATAAGGATTTGTTTTTATCATGACTGCTTAGTTATTATTATAAGCACATTATCCAGCATATGGTAAATAAAACAAATAGTAGTGTTTTTTATTGTTGTGGATAATGATGGTTGGAATTGGAAAGCTTAGAATGATGGAATTTCAAGCAAGTATGTGAAGGGGACAATAGAATATAAAAGGTAAGGGCTGTAACAAGGAAACCATAATTAATTCAATGAAATGGTGGGGTTGAAATGAACAGGTCAGAAGAGGGAATTAACCTTGGAAAGAGGAGAGTACTATCTTATGCTGAAATTAGAGAGATGAATAAATAATAAGATTGAAACATTTGTGTGGGGGAAAAAAGCAATTTGGAAGAATTATTGTGGGATGGGCTTAGTCATTTCAAGGAACAAATCTGCCCATGTATTGTCTGCTGAACCTTAGGTGCTATGGAGGTCAATAAGAGTTGATGGCTAAGAACAGCATGCTGAGTGTGATGAGGCAAAGATTGAACCTAAGAGGTAAGTCAGACATTTGGTCAGCGGTACACTGCCTTAACCTGTGAGCACCCATGCCTATATGCCTATTCTACAGGCCTTCCAATATGGTTGTTCTTTCTTTTCAATCTATACTAGAATCTATAAAGGGAGCAACAAACTTTCAGAAGAAAAGTAATAATATACTTTATTTTATGGAAAATTCTGTCTTCAATGCTTGTCAATTATAACTTATCAACTCTAAGACTAAAGAAACTAAAACAATAGTCTATTATATTTTCAGGGTAATGTAGTAAAAAAACCATTTCTCTTACATTATTTTGGAAGTAGGCAGCAGGATATAAAATACTCTCTCAAATGACCCAAGAATGGGGAACCTTGACTATTTTTAATATTGTAGAACTAGCATCTCAGAAGAAATTGCTCTAAGAAAATAAAATGACCTCAGGAATAATTTGTCTCTTGTATTTCTTGAGGTATACTGCCAAAATAGCTTAGCTCCCTTTTTGGGCAAAAATAATAAAAATGGGGTATTCCATCTTCAGATATGTCTAGCACTCAGCTTCTCTGGAAAGGGAGGAAGGTCTTAAGTCGAGCTTTGAAAATAGGATGCTAAGACATAGAGCACCTTTCTGATCAGTCTTACATATTCTTTATTTCAACTCATCTTTGTCACTATTCATTTTGTCACTAGTAAAAGCTGTTAATAGGAAAAAAAGTTTTGATCATAAATGTGGGAAATGTTATGATGTATTTAATGTCAATTCAACATATTCAAATAAATTTCACAGACAAAAATAAAGTAAAAATGAAAATTCACTAATATAGTGCAAATGCTTTGAAAGAACATTAAGTTTGTACATAACATGTACTATAAAGGGGTGTTATCATAGTCCCAGGGGAGGCAGAGAACACCTAATAGTGTGTGGGGGTTTAGTTTAAAAATGGGTGTGAGCCACTCATTTGCTGGAAGGTGATGGAACATTTGAATGCAGATACACAATATTAGATCAGAAATGTTTAAAAACAATTTTCTTCATCTTGAGACACTGAGACCAGAAGTTCCTAATTAGGAATATTGTGTCACAGCCAATAAAGGTGAAATTCTGGGTCAATAATATTATGTTATAAGATGTGCAAAATATCAAGCATGCACAATTACCTAGAGAGATCTAGAAGATGTGACCATCCTATTCAATTGTATTTGAACTATTATTCTCTATCACTTATGCTTCCTGTCTGCTCAATTTCATTTACTTCTCATCTTATGAGACACTTTAAACATTTCATTCAATAGCTCTTGGACAATTTTTACAACGCTATCCACATAAAAAATCATCAGAAGCATTTGCTGTGAGTTAAAAATTCTAACTTGGCAAGTATATCAAGCGAAAATCCTCAGCTAAGCACTCATCATGGCCTAAATCTATTTCTTATCTAATAACGTAAGAGAGTTATTTCTTTTCACACATGTGACTCAAATGAGATTCTTCTCCAAATATAATTTACTTCTTGGTTTCAAAAACTTGTGACTATTTTTAATGCCTGTTCAAGTACTTTAGTTGCTTTTTTTTGGTTTTGGTTTTTCTTTCTCAAGTTAGGTGTCCATCTTTCTAAATCTATTGTTAGGAGGTCTTCGTGTTTTGATTTGGGTCCTTAAATTAGTACAATTATTCTGGAAAAATGGTTAACATCATCTGCTAAAGTGTAACACATTATGGTTGTATGATCAGCAATTTCATCAAAAACACCTGGAGGTAGCTGTCCCTTCCGCCTGTGTCTATACAGGTGCTTCTCTTTTCTTCCTCCTTTTCTTGTTAAAACTGTCCTTTTCAAATGTAAAAAGAGAGAAACACCTGAAGGTCCATTAGAATAAAGTGAACTATGTAGTTCCATATTTATTCAATGGGATGTTAAAAAGCCTAACTAAAAATGAACCACTGGCATATAAATTAACATAGGTGACCTACCATATTTTTTTTTTGGTTAAATAATCCAGCATCAAAATAGTAAATAATTCATTTATGTGAACCAAAGTAAAAAATATTAACCTATGGCGGGCCTCCCTGGTGGCATAGTGGGTTAAGCAACACACTATGAAGCAAATCGCAGATACTGCAGCACAAGTTCGATCCCTGCTGCCAGCCAGGGAGAGGTCCCAGGGAGGGGTCCCACATGCGAGGCAGACCTCTCCTGTTGTGCCCGCTGCTCCCCTCAGCAGTGTGCTTCCGTTGATCTGCCTGTTCTGCAACCTGCTCTCTGTGGTGAATCCTCTCACCACCCCACCACACCTCTGGCCTGTACCCCAGTGCTTGTATGCATAAATAAATAAATCTTAAAAAAAAATATTAACCTATGGGAACAAAAGTAAATATGGTGTTTACTTTTGGGAGGAGACCCAGAAAAGGGAAAAGAATCTTTAGGATCCTGAAAGTATGCTTATATTATAATGCATATTTGTGAATTTATCATGGTGAATATTTAAAATTATTATACTTAAGTTATATGTTACCATAATTTGGAATTTAACTTGCTTCCTGATTTAAAATATTTTCCTTGATAAAATGTCAAGTTGGAACAGAAATTATAAAAATTAGAGAATATTTGTCTTGACAGATGAAAAATGCCTCACACTATAAAATATATAAAAGAATTTTTGCTTTCAAAGTTACTTTTCTATTTTAACAATAGTTGCCAAATTACATGTTTTTCCTAAAAATAAAGTTGTTAAAATTAAATAAACCAACATTACATTTTTTAAGACTTAATTTGTAAATCTCTATTATTTTGCTTAATAAACAATCTTATGCTAGAAACAAGTAGATTTCAGTATTCAGTATTTCAGTATTCACCCAAGAGTATTTAAATATATATCATTGATTACTTGCAAATTACAGATTCTGGGTTCAGAACTACAAACTACTAAAACTCTAAGGCTATAATTCAATTAAAACGATCTATAATTGTGAATTCACCTCACCAGTGCCCCTGGAAGCTCTGTCTCATATCATAGTGAATTATTTTAATGAATACACCCTGCACAGGAAAAATCAAATAGAAAGTTAAAAATGCCCTAACCCTTTTGCAGTTAAAACAAAACTACTTTCTGATGCCTCTTTATACCTCCCCTGGTAATTAAATATAAATTATGAAATGTAAACTACAAAAATATAAATGAAAGACATACACAAAAATTTGGATCAATAACTGAACTAATTCAATATTTTCTAACATATTTTACAGAATGGTAGGTTGTCATATACAATGCCATTGCAAAGAATTTGATAAGGTCCAAACTATCCCAACTTTCACATAATTCATTTTATAACTGTAACCCCAAATTCACTAAACCCTTTGAATTAAAATTTCAGCAGGGCCTCCTTGAGGCACAGAGATTCATTCATCTACATACACTTAGTCCACTGTTTTTCTCCTCCTCCTCAGATACAATTTCATACTTTGACCTTTCTTGTTCTGTGCTCCACACATCATTCTTACCAAAAGTCTGGACTAAGACCTTATGTTCTCAGTTGATGTGTACCATAAAGCAACTTATAATTATTTCATCCATGATTTCTCAGAATTCCTCCAATACACAAGGGATATATCTGACCTACTTAAGAAGAGCTTAAGAAGAGCACCTATGAGACTATAATTTAAACACATATATAAGGCAGTTCTGACTTCCAGAATGGCAAAGGTCTCTGAAAATTTATTTCCCCATAAATGTAAAGAGAATGAACACCAAGAAAAATTTTCAAAGTCAACTTTCCAGAACTCCAGAAAAAAAAAAAAAAATCAAAGGATTATAGCAATTTGAGGTATATTCTTAAATAAAATGCTGAAGTTCCAGAATCTTTGTGACATTTTACTTGGTCCTGTTCCCAATTGTGTGATACACTTATAAGTGAATAGCCTCAAAAGTACAGTGAAAATAAAAAGCACAGTCATCATCAATAGACCTCAATGGATTGCAGAGTGGATTCAGAGTGGATTCAGAGCTCCCCAAAGTCCAGGCCTCAGGGTATTATTGTTATTTGACTTGGCAGTTTCCTCAAAACCCTCACTTAAGGGCCTGGCCTTTATTTTACCTGACTGACAGCTTTCAGTGCAATAGCCTTTTCTTCTTGAGTATTTGCCAGAAATAATCAATGGCAATGGTTTAATATTTCAGCTCTCTCAGTTCATGATGGTTGGGACAAATAAGAGGTTAAATCAAAAATCTTAAAAGGAGTCCTATTTAAGAAGGGGCTTTGAAAAGTTTCAGTATATGCTTGGGAAACTGGAGGAACAAACCCACTTGCAGGATATGTGCATATTCAAAGAACCTGGAAGACCCTAAAGGCCTTTTGTTCGTGGCCCTGGAGGCACAGGAAAGCAAGAAGTGAAGGCTAAGGCAGCCTAGTGACCCTCTCTATGAATAATGGAAGTGTGTCTCAAGTATTGGTGTTACAGGACAGGGAGAGGAGCACCCAGAAGCCCCAAGCCTGCCCTCTCTGAATGGGTTCTGCCATTCGCTGCATTAAGACAAACATACAAAACCTTTAATGGAAAGG